>CAUYON010040262.1:0-114377 GCA_963573935.1 Arctocebus calabarensis | reverse complement strand
GAATCCCATGTACTCAAGTTTGATATGAGGACAATTAATGACAATTATTGACACGGTGGGTGTGAAGGAAGGGGAGAGCAGAGAGAGGAAGAATGAGGGAGGGATGGGGAAAGGAAGAGCAGAGAGAGGGAAGGAGTGAGGGGGGTGGGGTCTTGAGGTCTTGGTGTGTGCTGCACCTTTTGGGGGCAAAACACGATTAGAAGAGGGTCTTTTCCTAACAAATGCAACCAGTGTAACATGGTTTCTTGTACCCTCAATGAATCCCCAACAATAAAAATATATATATTTATATATGTTGAAGTCCTAAAAAAAAAAAAAAGAAAAAGAAATATGCTCATAATTTTCTTTTTTTAGTTAAAAAATTTTTGTAGAAGAACATTCAAGGCTATTCCCTCTTCTTTAGCATTTCACTTTCTCACTTGTTAGCAGGAAATCTCCATTTTCTTGACTCTTGTCCCTCTGTGGGGACATTCCACTTTGCAAATGTGACTGCCCTCCTCTCTGACCTCCTCACTCTGTTTTTCATCAGGAAAGAAATGAGAATTATCTTTGAGGGAGAGTTTCTTCTATGTATCTTCTTTAGATTATCACAATTGTGGAGGAAGAAAAAATTTTAGTTTTTTCTCAGCCATGTGAGATGAGAGGAGTTCAAGAATTGCAAACATTGAGAAGATGTAGTGACGATCATTCATGAGAAACCTATTTTTAATTGAGTTGTATCTTTTCTAAGGCTATTTTAAACTCCAACCTCCATATTTCAAATTGTTTCAAATACAGAAGAGTAATAAGGTTTGTTATATTCCCTCAAAGTCCAATAGCACTCAACAAATGGTTTAGTTCTGGGTACAGTCAAAGCACCATTTCTGCCACAAAAGAACTAGAACAGTGCATTTGAGAGTAAACTTGATACTTCAGAGTGGTAGAATAGGGTGCAGGACCCTTGGCAGAGGAGAAACCAAGAGCTACTTGAGGTGATGAGGTCTGAGTCACAGGGATCCAGTCACCTACAAAGAGGCGTGACCACCTAGGAGGACAGTCACGGGTTTGAGTTGGGAATGTGACAGTGAGCAGTATCTTTGTATATTTCTGCAACATGTAGGCCACCTTTTAACTTTGTAGATATATTTTCTGTGAGATAAAAACAATATTTTACCTTGGCAGATTTATTTTCTGGGCACAGGTTTTACTTAGGATTGATAAAAGATAGCACAAATTTTCCTTGGTATCAACAGTGAAAAATGCCCCGCCAAAGCTGAAATGGAACAGGACAATCTCAGAGAAATCTAAAGATTAGAAATTTCTTGGATACATGGATAGCAGCAAGTTGGGGGAACATCAGCAGAAACTCTCCACTAGAGTGTTGTTTGGTGTACAGATGTGAAGAACGTCTAGAGATCAAGGAAAGAACCACATCAAAAGATGAGGAGGAACAATCTTTGAGATGTACATAGGGACAGAATACATAGAGTGTCTGTTCTAACCACCCACATTTTTACAAGTCCATAATTCAGATAGGATCAGGAAAAGCTGTCAGAGGGCATTGGCATCAGTTAGGAGGAAAGTTAGCCATAGACACAATACTTCTCTGATCCCGCCTGACAACGCTGAAAAGCAGTCATGAAAGGATAAAAGTACAATGCCGGCCAGGTGCCAGGAACTATTCTAAGAGCTGGGTGCAGAAGGGAGCGACTGCCTCAGCAGCTCTGCCATCATAGGACTTGCATTCTGGTCACATAGAAAATAGGCTGGTAAAGTCAAATAAAGTAAACGTGATTCTTTAAAACCAATAAACTAAATAAAAATGCATAAGAAAACAAAATAAAATGTTGTAGTAATATTAGAATTCATAAGTACTAAGCAGAGAAGTAAGGGCAACAAACAGGAGGTTGGAGAGAAGGTGTGGAATCTGGACTTTTTCTTCTAGATGTTTATTTCCTCAGTGAAATAAAAAGCAACACCATCACCAGAGAACAAAATGATGTGTTAAAATCTGAGATGGGGAGGAGACGAGAGATCAGGAATTGAGCATGTGAGCAAGTGAGCAGGTCAGGGAAGTGTGGTGGGATTTCCAGACGGCACTGAAGGAAACACTTGAGATTTGAACTAATAGAATTGAAATTAATCTAATCAACACAATACATTATTTGTCTGCAGGCCAATTCAGCTGAGTGGGTACAGACAGTGAACATAGGTAGAGATTGGATTGGATTTGACCTGATTTGGGGGTCAGTTAATTATTCTCCCAACCACCCCGCCTATAAATTTCAGGGACATTTAACAACATAATATTTTAAAATCTACTTTTCATGTCCAATCAATCACTAAGTTATTCAATTATTCATTCATTTGTGTGACTAATGTGTATTGATTACTGATATTGTTCATGGTACTGTGGCAAATATGGATATAATTTTTGTCCTCAGGAAATATAAGACCATGCAACACAACACTACAACACACAGTAACAAAACCTACCATGAAACACTTATTGGAGAGACAATCTGCACAGCGTGTAGGGTAAACACTGGAGCAGAGGAACACACCACAGTAGCCCAAGAGAGGGTGGGTTGGTTGAATATACAGCAATGGAAAATTTCCCAGGAGAAAATGCTTAAAATGCATCTTGTAGGAACTTAATGGGTCATCCCCAAGAAGGTATTACAAGCAGAGTAAATAGAAAAAGAGAAGAAAGTCATGTAGAAGTGGGAGAGAATAGCCTGTTTAGGGAACTGATGTTGTTTAGCCTTAAAAGATCAAGGTTTCTCACCGGGGAATGGAGTCTACTGGGGAAGTGATAAAGAAGAAATAGGCAGGGAATAAATCAAGAAGAGACACATCCCATGCTGAGAAGTTAGGATTTTATCAAGAAGGAGAAGAACTGATTTTTAGGGGTCTAAAGTGAGGGACAGAGGTGATCACAACTGCTTTTCAGAAAGACCATTCTGGTGGTCTTATGCGGGATGCCTTAAATTAGACAAGACTTGGGATGGAAAAATTATTAACCTGAGAATCACTTTACATTTTTCAAGGACTTACCTTCCATTATACACTAGTTCCAAATCTATACATCCCACACTGTCTTTGTTCTCTGTAATTTTACAACCACCAATTTAGATGCTTCTGGTTGTTTTTATTACATGAATGCTGACTTCTTGCTTTTAATGCATACTTTCGCTGTTCTTTCACTGCTCTTTACTTCTTCCAAATTTGATTTGCTTTGCAAAGTATTCTCAGACTCACAGAATGCCACTTCCAGACAGACCTGAGATTTACTCCCTTAGGAGTTTGATCTGATCTTATGGATGAGACAAGAGTAGAAACTCAAAGGAAAACAATAAAATTAAGTAGGAAGTCATATTTCTATAATGTTAAGGATATAATTACTACCAAGTGCTGGTGATGTTCTAGATATGAGAGGTAAAAAAAAAAGGGGAATAAAGAGTGATTTCCAAAAATCAGTGTTAGTAGCTAAATGCATATATGATAAAACACTGAAATATAAAATATAAGAGGTTGAAGCAAATGTTCAGGGGAAAAATAATACATTGCCATTAAACAGCTTTGTAAGAGGATGCTTTGTAAATGGTTGAATGCACAAGTTGAGCATTCAGTTGTTATGCATTACTGCTTTAAAGAATGTCAGGGTAAAGAGGTGCTTAAGATGCTCTAATAAAATAGCCACATTTGCAGAATGTCTAACACTTTTAGGCACTTTACAAAAATGATGATTTGTACTTGCAACAATCTTATGACGTAGATATTGTTATCCCCATTTTAATGAGAAATGTATTCTTAACAAGGTTAAGTAACTGGCCTGCAATCATGGCTAGCCAAATCTCACATGCAGGTCTGTATGAGCCCAAAGTCCAAGCTCTCAACTGTTTTAGATCAGTGGTAGTCAACTCTTGGCTAGCGTATGTGGTGAAAAGAGCCATATTGATTTTCAAATTGGTTCTAGAGAATTTCCTCAGCCATAGGTGAAAAAAAAAAAAAAAAAGGTTTTACGATTAGTCTGTGAAAATGACTTTTGTTTAGCACTCCCACATTTCATCTGACCAAGCTTTTGGTCTGTTTCATTATCTATTTACCCCATTATTCATTCACTCACTAGGTTAGTAGCACCAGCTATGACATATCCACTGTTCTAGGCACTCCTGGGAAACATTCACCAACAAGATAAGTCCTCCCTCTGAGAGCTTATGTTTTAGTGAAAGTGGAACAGAATCAAATAGGCAGCACAATAAATGAGCTCATTGTGTTAGATGATGATAAGTGTTATGGAAATTAAAAAAAAAAATAGTAAAGTTGATAAGAAAATTAATGGGATAGCAAAGGAACAGCCAGCACAAAGATGATTTTGCACGTTGGAAAAATAGTGAGACCAGTGTGCTGGGCTGGAGCCCATCAGGGGTTGAGCTGCCACAGAGACCTGGGAGATGCAGAGGGAGGGGTCTCTTCTCTGCTGGAGGCCCGATCTGAGCACCACTCAGGCACTTGGTAACTAGATAACTGACCGAGCCCTCACTCAGGTACTTCATGTTGGGTAACTGACCAAGCCCTCACTCAGGTACTTAGTTACTGGGTAACTGACTGACCCCTTGCTCAGGTACTTGGTAACTGGGTAACTGACCAAGCCCTCACTCAGGTACTTCATAACTGGGTTAACTGATCGAGCCCTCACTCTGGTCCTTGGTAACTGGGTAACTGACTGAGACTTCACTCAGGTCCTTGTAACTGGGTGACTGACTGAGCCCTCACTCAGTACTGGTAACTGGGTAACTGACCAAGCCCGAGCTATGGAGACTTGTCCGTGTTCCTGTTTGGTCTTAGTTTGACACGTTTAGTGTTTGTTTTTGCTCTTTCACAACTTTGGGTCAGGAAATCAGTCACACTGTACAGTGACTACATTACTTCTAAATGGAAACTTCATCTTTACAGTTGTCAATTATTACAGTGGAGTATAAGTAAAATGAAAAATCTGACCCTCCCAGAGTGGAAAACCTGCAGTAGTGGGGCCCATGCAGGCATCTGGATCCTGGACTGCAGATTTTTGGCTGAATTCAAATTTCTTTCTTTCTTTTTTTATTATTATTAAATCATAGCTGCGTATATTACTGCAATCAAGGGGTAAAATGTGCTGGTTTCCTATACAATCTGAAAAGTTTTCATCAAACTGTTTAACATAGCCTTCAGGGCATTTTCTTTCAAATTGTATGAAGACATTTGTATTCTGCATTAAGATTCATCTGTACCCTTCTAAGATGCACCATAGATGTGGCCCCACCAATTACCCTCCCTCCACCCCAACCTCCCCCCTTCTCTCCCCTCCATTGTCCTTTTCCCCGTATTCTTGTGCTATGGTTGAATTATAGCCTTCATACGAAACCTATAAATTAGCTTCATAGTAGGGCTGAGTAGATTGGATACCTTTTCTTCCATTCTGGAGATACTTTGCTAAGAAGAATATGTTCCGGCTCCATTTATGTAAACATGAAAGAGGTAAAGACTCCATCTTTCTTTAAGGCTGCATAATATTCCATGGTATACATGTACCACAATTTATTAATCCATTCATAAGTTGATGGGCACTTGGACTTCTTTCATGACTTAGCAATTATGAATTGGGCTGCAATAAACATTCTGGTACACATGTCTTTGTTATAATGTGGTTTTTGGTCTTCTTGGTATATACCTAGCAAAAGAGTTATAGGATTGAATGGCAGGCCTGTTTTTAGATCTCTAAGTACTGTCTAAAATCCTTCCTAAGGAATATATTAGTGTGCATTCCCACCAGCAGTGTAGAAGTGTTCCCTTTTCTCCACATCCACACCAACATCTCTGGTTTTGGGATTTTGTCATGTGGGCTAATCTTACTGGAGTTAGGTGATATCTCAATGTAGTTTTGATTTGCATTTCCCTGATGGTTAAGGCTGGTGAGCATTTTTTCTTATGTCCGTAGGCCGTGTGCCTGTCTTCTTTAGAGAAGTTTCTCTTCAGGTCCTTTCCCCACCCTGAGATAGGATCACTTGTTCTTTTCTTGCTAATACATTTGAGTTCTTTGTGGATTCTGGTTATTAAACCTTTGTTGGAGGCATAACCTGCAAATATTTTCTTCCATTCTGAGGGCTATCTGCTGGCTATACTTACTATGTTCTTGGCTGAACAGAAGCTTTTTAGTTTGATCAGGTCCCAGTAGTGTATTTTTGATGCTGCTTCAATTGCCTGGGGACTCCTCCTCATAAACTATTCCCCCAAGCTGATTCCTTCAAGAGTTTTCCCTGCACTTTCTTCAAATATTTTGATAGTTTAATGTCTTAAGTTTAAATCTTCAATCCAGTGAGAGTCTACCTTAGTTAATGGTGAGATATGTAGTTCTAGTTTCAGTCTTCTACAGGTCGCCTGCCAGTTCTCCCACCACCATTTGTTAAATAGGGAGTCTTGTCCCCACTGAATGTTTTTAATTGGCTTGTCAATGATCAAGTAACAGTAAGTAGCTGGATTCATCTCTTGGTTCTCTATTCTGTTCCAAACATCCACCTCTCTGCTTTGTGCCAGTACCATGCTATTTTGATCACTATCAATTTATGGTAGAGTCTCAGTTCTGGTAATGTGATCCCTCTTGCTTTGTTTTTATTTCTGAGTAATGTCTTGGCTCTTCAATGTTTTCTCTGATTCCAAATGAAATGAAGTATTATTTTTTCGAGATCTTTAAAATATGACAGTGGAGATGTAATAGGAATTGCATTAAAATTATATATTGCTTTGAGTAGTATAGACATTTTAACAATGTTGATTCTTCCCAGCCATGGGCATAGTATGTTTTTTCATTTGTTAACATTTTTAGCTATTTCTTTTCTTAAAGTTTCATAGTTCTCTTTATAGAGATCTTTCACATCCTTTGTTAGGTAGACTCCCAAATATTTTATCTTCTTTGGCACTACTGTGAAAGGAATAGATTCCTTGACTGTTTTTTCAGTTTGGCTATTGTTGGTATATATAAAGGTTACAGAATTATGGGTGTTGATTTTGTAGCCTGAGACGCTGGTATATTCCTTGATCACTTCTAAAAGTTTTGTAGTAGAATCCCTGGAGTTTTCCAGATATACAATCAAATCATCTGTGAAGAGTGAAAGTTTGATCCTTTCTTACCCTATGTGGATACCCTTGATCACCTTTTCTTCCCTAATTGCAATGTCTAAAACTTCCATTATGATGTTGAAGAGCAAAGGAGATAATAGGCAACCTTGCCTGGTTCCTGATCTAAGTGGGAAATGATTTCAATTTAACTCCATTCAACATGATGTTGCCTGTGGGTTTGCCTTAGATGGCCTCTATCAGTTTAAGAAATGTCCCTTCTATACCAATTTTTTTAAGTGTTCTGATCATGAAGGGATGCTGGATATTGTCAAAAGCTTTTTCTGCACCAATTGAGAGAATCATATGGTCTTTCTTTTTTAATTTGTTTATGTGCTGGATTACATTTACAGATTTATGTATATTGAACCAGCCTTGAGACCCTGGGATGAAGCCCACTTGGTCATGTTGTATAATTTGTTTGATGTGTTGTTGAGTTCTGTTGTTAGGATCTTATTGAATATTTTTGCATCAATATTTATTAGTAATATTGGTCTCTAATTTTCTTTTCTTGTTGGGTCTCTCCCTGGTTTAGGGATCAAGGTGATGTTTGCTTCATAGAATGTGTTGAGTAGTATTCCTTCTTTTTCTATATTTTGGAAGAGGTTTAGTAATATAGGTACTAGTTCTTCTTTAAAGGTTTGCTAGAATTCTGATGTGAAGCCATCTGGTCCTGGGCTTTTTTTTTTTTTTAGGGAGATTTTGTATAGTTGATGTTATTTCAGAACTTGATATAGGCCTGTTCAGCATTTTCAGTACGTTCTGGCTAAGTCTTGGTAGGTGGCGTGCTTCCAAGTATTGGTCAATTTCCTTCAGATTTGCATATTTCTGAGAGTAAATTTTCTTGTAATATTCGTTATGGACATTTTGAATTTCTGAGGAGTCTGTTATTTTGTCTTTACCGTTTCTGATTGATGAAATTAGAGATTTTACTCTTTTTTTCCTGACTAGGTTAGCCAAACATTTATCTATTTTATTAACCTTTTCAAAAAAACCAACTTTTTGATTTATTGAACTGTTACATAATTCTTTTCTTTTCAATTTCATTTAATTCTGCTCTAATTCAGGTTATTTCTTTTCTTCTGCTCCTTTTGGGGTTGTAATTTTCTTCCTTCTCCAGTTGCTTATGATGTCCCATTACATTCTTAGATTTCTCTCTTTCCATTCTCTTGAGGAAGGCTTGCAGTGCTATAAATTTTCCCCTTAGGACTGCCATTGCAGTTTCCCAGAGGTTCTGATAATTTTTGTCTTCATTTTCATTATGTTCCAAAAATTTGGTAATTTCCTTCTTAATCTCATCTATGACCCATCTATCCTTCAGCATAAGGTTATTTAGCTTCCATGTTTTTGTATTAGTATGCAGATTCCTGTTGTTATTGAGTTCAACATTTATTCCATGATGGTCTGAGAAGATGCAAGTAATAATTTCTATTTTTTAAAATTTGCTGAGGTTAGATTTGTGATCAAGGATGAGATCGATTTTGGAGTATGTTCCATGGGCTGATGAGAAGAATGTGTATTCAGTTTTGTTGGGATGAAATTTTCTGTAGATGTCTGTTAAAACCTGATGTTGAATGGTTAAGTTTAAATCACAAAATTCTTTGCTTAGCTTCTTCTTGGAGGCTGTATCCAACACTGCTAAAGGGGTGTTAAAATCTCTAACTACTATGGAGCTAGAGGAAATTAAGTTGCTCATTTCTGTTAGAGTTTTTCTTATAAATTGAGGCACATTCTGGTTGGATGCATAAATATTAATAATTGAAATCTCATCATATTGAGTAGTACCTTTAACAAATAGGAAGAGTCCATCCTTATCCTTCCTCATTCTGGTTGGTTTAAAGCTTATTGTATTTGCAAGAAGGATTGCAATACCTTCTTTGTTCTGGTTTCCATATATCTGGAATATAGATGACCATCCCTTCACCTTGAGTCTATATTTATCTTTTAAGGTAAGATGAGATTCTTGTATTCAGTAGATATCTGGCCTGAGGTTTTGTAACCAGTCAGCCAACCTATGCTTCTTTAGAGGGCAATTTAAACTATTCACATTAATTGAAAATATGATAAGCCTTTTGAAGGTCCAGTGGACATTTTTAATCCTTTCGCCACTATGGGAAGTTGGAATTTGATAAAAAGTTTCTGAGTGGGTTTACTTTTGTGGTGGAAGATTATTCAGGTCATTATGGAAGGTAGTTCTGAGAACATCATGCAGAGCTGGTTTAATTTTGGCAAATTTCTTCAACATGTTGATGTCATTAAAGTATTTAATTTCTCCATCATAAATGAAACTCAGTTTAGCTGGATACAGGATCCTGGGTTGAAAGTTATTTTGTTTTAGGAGATTAAAAGTCGATGACCATCCTCTTCTAGCTTGAAAGGTTTCAGCAGAGAGATCTGCAGTTATTCTAATATTCTTCCCCTTGTAGATTATTGTTTTCTTATGTCTGGCTGCTTTCAGAATTTTCTCCTTCATAACTAACTTTAGTAAAATTGATTACTGTGCCTGGGGGATGTCTTATTCTGGTTGAATCACGCTAGATTCTGAAACTGTCTGCTATCTGAATTTCAGAATCTCTTGGCATATCTGGAAAGTTCTCTTTCATAATCTCATGAAGAAGAGACTCTGTACTTTGTGAAGCCACTTCATCACTTTCAGGGATCCCCAAGGTGCAAATGTTGGTTTTCTTTGAATTATCCCAGATCACTATGAGAGAGTGACCTGTTTTTGCCCTCTATTTCTCTTTCTCTTTGGAAGTTTGGAAGCATTTGAAAGCTTTGTCTTCAATGTCATAAATCCGTTCTTCTGCTTGCTCCATTCTGTTACTGAGGGATTCTACCATATTTTTAGTGGTAGAAATCCACTAGATTTCTATGATTCTATCATATTTCTTTGAGGGCTGCAACTTCTTGTCTCAATGTGTCAAAATCTTTGGACATTTTGTCTTGAAATAATTGAATTCTTGAGACATCTTTGGGATCATGTTTGGATTACTGCTTGAAATTCTAATTCAATCTTTTCCTCCATTCTGCTGATCTTATTTGCTATCCAGATTCTGAATTCGACTTCTGACATCTCAGTCATTTGTTTATGCAAGGGATCTTGTGCTGTATCTGCCTTGTCGTTCCTTGGCGGAGTTGATCTACTCTAATTATTCATATTGCCAGAGTTTTTCTTGATTCTGCCTTATGATTGCTTTTCATTGTTGCCTCTGACCATCCTCAGAGTTCGTGAGGTGTTTTTCCAAGATTAGACCCCAGCGGGATCAGTCTGTTGTTGCTGGATCTTTCTGGGAGTGACCCTGTGTAGCTTGTCTAGGACTGCCCCAGCCAGGTAGTTCTGGCTGTGGGAGCAGTTCCAGAGTGTGGCATGCTTGGATCCAGCAGCAGGGAGTGGAATGGTACACACACTTCTGGGAGTGCCCAGCACCTGGTGGCCTTGGGAAAGAGAGCCCACTCCTCCAAAATTCTCTGTCTGGGAGGAGGGATCCAGAAGGATGCATCCAGAGAGAGGGCAAGGTTCACGTGGCCTCCGGAGTCCATGGCCAAATGGGCAGGGAGTGGAGTGGAGGCAGAGAGGATACGGGAGAATATGAGTTGTGCAGCTCTAGCTCCTTGAGTTCCAAGACTGGGGTGGACAGGTGTAGGCCCAGGGGGTATGGGGACACTGGGACACATGGTTGCAGGTGGAGTCCTCTGCAGGAACAGGTGTCAGGCAGAGGCCTAGAGGGTTCCTGACAGAGTCCCTGGGTGGTCTAAGTCGTAGAGCAAGACCCGGCGCAACGTTCAACATAGTGCTGAACCGTGCGGAGCACTCGGCGGAGTCCCTGGCTGTGGCAGGGAGAGGCCCTGCAGAGTGCAGAGCAGAGTCACGTAGGGTCCCAGCGGAGTCCCTGGCCTATGTGGGCAGCTGGCTGAGGTCGAGGCTGGCAGCAGGCTTGGAGCTGCACAGGGGTCCTGGTCGAGTCCCTATCCGCAGTGGGTGGCAGACCAAAATCCTGTGGGATGTGGAGTCAAGCCCCATGGTTCTGGGTAGAGTCCAGCAGCAGGGGCTTGGCGCAGCCTGGGAGTCTCTTGTTTGGTGGGCACTTGGTCCGGCAGACAGGGAGGGTGGGCACTGCTCAAACCCTCCTCCCTCAGTTTCAGCCAGGGTCAGGAATCTGGTTCATCAGGTAAGGGGAGAAGGGTGTAATGGAAGTTCAGAATGGTGGAAGACTTTAGTGCAATTTTTCTGCCTGAAGCTTGGTTTCTTGGAGTCACAGTTTGCCTCAGCAGAGGTGACCTACAGTTACTACTTCTCTCTCTCTCTCTCTCTCTCTCTCTCTAGGCTGGACTCCCAGACTTTGGCTCAACGGGGCAGTTTCTGGATGCTATCCTTCTGGACACTGTCCAGTTTCTGGACAGGAGCCTCTGTTGGAAGCTGCTTCCTGTCAGCCATCTTACCCCTCCCTCCCAAATCTCATCTTCAATGATAGCCAATGCAGTGTCAATTTTGAAAAGCCTGTGGTCCCATTTACTCCAGAAGCTGAGGCAGGAGGATCCCATGAGCCCAGCAACTTAGGGTTGCAGTAAGCTATGATGACACTACTGCACTCTAGCCTGGGAAACACAGTGAGCCACTGTCTGAAAAACCAGGCTCCGATCAGTCCCACAGACTTCTCCACCAGCAAAAAGCAATGTTATTTCAACATGAGCGCTCTACCTCCCACAGGTTGACCTCAGTCAATAAGTCGCACTGGTGTCCCCTAGCCAGGCATGAGCATCCTGTTATCACCCGCCATCCACACCTCCCTCAGCGTCCTGGGACTGGCTGAATCTAAATTTCACAGAACAAAACCTTTATTAAAATGGGGTGCAACAGAAAAAGATGAGGCTTTTCTTGCCTTTTGCTGCTTAAATGAGAATAACCTTGGAATCAGAAGGCCCACCCCAGCCAGGCAATCAAATCCACGGAATAAGAATAGATTCCTGAGTTCAAATTAGATCTTTGAGTCCTATTTCCCAGGTCTATGACCAGACTTGTCTTTTTGGGCTGATGTTAATGCTCAGGGGTAGAGGTTCTGTAGCAAAAAGGGGGGCTCTTTATTCCAGGAAGAGATAAAATGATCTGAGACAAAAGACACTTAATTTTCTAAAATTTCTTAAAAATTGTTCTGCAGTCCACTCCTCCTCGGATGTGAACACCCAGAGAATACTTGGTAACTGGGTAATTTATGGAATAATCTTGAGACTTAACTTCTTAAATTCTAAATTCTGAAGTTCAAAAACCCTTAGTCTTGAAGGAAATAAAAAAAAAGCTGCTCTTTGCCCTTGAATTTTCACTCCAATTAAGCACTGCTTCTCAAAGGGTGAGCATCTCCATTAGATGCTGAAATTTATTTTTTTTAACTTTTTATCTTTAACAAAAAAGCATGATGATTTCTCCCTCGCGAATCACTGATCATCAGAGAAACTCCCAAATGTGTTCCATTCATTAGCATCTCTGAGTAAAACACAGATTTTAAAACTTGGCTAGACTTTCTATCTGATTATCGCTGGGAGAGAAGCAAGAAAGCCACAAACCATCTAGAAGAGAGACTTTAAATTTATTTTCCTTTTTTTTTCATTTATAAAATAAAGACTTTTTATTCCAAACAAATTAGCAGCTCATTGGCTGGAACATTGGAAATTCATGCCTGAAATGGACAGCGGGAAGCTGTCTCTTTGTACAATATCTTAAGACAATTGAGACAGATTGGATCATTAATGAAGCCTGTGTTGCTTCATGATTATTCCGTACCCCTTGACATTCCTGCCATTTTATGAATAGCGAGAGCTCTTGGCATGGACAGCTACCTCGTCCTAACTTGTGATTAGTGTTGGTCACCCTGGATAACTACTTACAGGTTCTTCAACAACTCTGTTTTCTCCCCTAGAAATAGAAAAGAAAAATGTTCAGTTTTACCTAACCTCTACTAGGTCCAAATTCTGTGCCAAATTCCATGCTAACAGCTTTTGGGGCCAAATGTTGAAGACTGGTAACAGAGGAAAAGGCTACCCAGAGAGTACAGTCAGACCCAGAGCAGGAGAAATTTCCCCCAGAGAGGAAAACAGATAATGGAATTAGAAGTCAAGGCCTTGAAAATATTGTGCTTATATACACTGACACAATATTCAAAGATCCAGCATAAACACTTGCTCTAATGGAAGAGGAAAAAAAACAGAACATAACAAAATCCATTTCAATGATCTGATTAAACTAAAATGTGTGTTGAAATTGATTGTTTTATTTGACACCCAAGTACATGATTTCTTTCTTTTTTTTTTTTTTTTTTTTGCAAATTAGTAGTCAGGACAGGCCTGAGCACAGAGTCTGGCAGGGGAGGATTTTAGCACTAACGTTAGCTAGCATCCAACACTCCATGTGTCATGATGGAATAAGCCCTATAACTGCTTCACTAAAATTTTTTCAGCAATCCCCAATAGTAAATGTAGTTCGAGTAACATCTAAATTCTTAACAATGTATTTATTTATGTCTGCAACCCTCCCCTTCTGTGTTCCAGCCAATCTAACCACAATTAGTTTAATTTTGTCGAACTTTCTTTCTCTCTCTCACTCTCTCTCTATGCTTTCATTCTTTTATTGTCTCAAACAAGAATAGAGAGAACAGAGATAAAGAGATGCTGACTCACATTCGGGTCTCACTCAGGCTCACACTTACCCCAAAAGTCTTCCCGGATGCCTTCCCCGGGCTCACAGATCACAGCTCGCTGAACAGAACTTAATTACCTTTTTCCTTTCCTCTTTTTTCACTTTGGCCTAGTGCCTTGCACCCTGCCTGGTTCAATGAATTCATTAATCTAGCACATATTTGTGAATTAATGGAATTGTATTGATAGGGAAACATTAGATCTTGTTGTTAATATCAACTCTAATGTTTCAACTTGGATTAACTTAACTTCTTTCAGCCTCCATATTATATTCTATAAATAAGAAATGTGATTATGATCCTTCTCATACAATGTTTGGTTTCTAGAAATATTTTTCCACAAATAAAATAGCATCCATTGAAGAGAATTTAGGCATTTTGTTTAATTACAACACCCAGAAATCACAGTCTGATCATCAGATTAATGTATTAACACAACTAAAAAAGTGGATACATTGCTATCTCAAGAAACAATCATGAATCTTGGGTCTTGATTGTTTAGAAAATGCCTATATTAGCATAATTGTTATTAAATTTTCATTTTCATGATGATCCTATTCACATCTCATGGTCTTGACATATAACTCAATCAACCTTCATACAACATCCAATTTACTGTATGCTTGAGTTAACTATTGGGTGACTGTCCTTTTTTCAGTTTGAAAGTTGATTTGGTAAATACTCCTCAGATAACTTTGGAGTTGAACTGGTAGGAAGAAAAATGACAGGAAGAAAAAATAGACATTTTTATTGTTAAAAGAAAGAATAAATCTACCCTGGATAGCAATTCTATTAATATTCTGAACCACATGGTCAAAAAAAGTTATGTTTCCTGTGCAGGATAAGAAGCTGTAGGGTAATAAACAAGGCTTTCCATGGTTTCATTTTTCCTGCTGTTTGTGGAAATACTTGACATTTAACAATATGCACTTGGCTGTTCAACAGAAAATGGAATTATCACATCTTCCAGCAACTGGCCATGAGGCAGATCTCGCTCCACACTGCTGCCAGATGTCTTCCCAAGCCTAGCGTGGAATTCCCTGCAGAGGAAATTTCAATCACCCTGAAAATAAAGAGTGGGGGGACGTTAAAAGCAATAGCAAGAAATAGCTCTTAACTGCAGCAATTTTCTAGACTACATCTTATTCTTCTGATGAGAATGAAAAAAAAAATTTAAAAAGACTAGTGTGTATTCTCACACCTCAAGTCATCTCTCCTACCCTCAGTCTCACAAAAGGAACAATCTTTAGCAAATAAATGATGGTATCATGTCATTGTCATTTTTGCCAAGCTCAGGTATTCTCTTCATTGGTAGGGAGATTAAAAATGTAACATTCTATTGGAAGAAGCACAAAAATGAAATGTGGGGAGCTCATTTAGTAATTAGCTCCCCCCTTCTTTTTTCTCCATTGAAATCCTGAGGCTGCTTGAACAATGCCATTGCTAGGCAACCCTTAGACATTTCTCTGCAGCACGTAGGTGAAAAGGAAGGTACAATGTGTGCTCAGTCAGAATCTCTGTAGATGCATCAGCTCCCTGCAAATCAGGGCACAAGGGATGGGCAGTCTTCCCTCATGTTCTTCACTTTCCACAGTGATGGGGGATGAGCGCCTCCCAGGACACAGAAGGCATCATTTAGCATGTAAATTTGCCTAAGCCCTTTCATGTCACTGGACCTCAGTTTTCCAATGTGTAAAAGAAGGCAGTTAGGCAAGATTAGTATTTGTCAAATTTTACTTGCATCAGAATTACCTGAAGAAGATATTCCAATAATTTCTGATTCAATAGATTTTGTAGATTCGAAATGGAGGCATCTGGTCTACAGTTTTATAAAATCTCCCCTAGAGATTCTGATACAAAACAAAGATTGGGATTTATTCTATTAAGTAGTTTCTAAGAATCATTTCTACTCTAACTCTCTATGGGTTTAAAATTTTGGATGAAATGGGTTCTCAAAATGATTCAATGGACAGGAATCCTTAGAAAAATCCTGCCATCACTGAACCAAGAAAACTTTGTGTATTTAATCAACCTCATTTACTTAACTTTCTAATCTCTATAAGTAATAGCATCATCTGACCTCCGTGGTCCCTGAAGCTACTTAATTCCTTCTCTTCTGTTACCCATGTTCAATCTTTACAACAATTCTATACCATAACTTTAATTAATAGCTCTATTTTAACAGCTGAGAGAAATTAGGCACAGATAACTTTGATAATTTAATCAGGCAATCTCACACCAGTGTTTATGCTCAACTACAATCAATGCTGGTCTGAATCAAGTTTAAATGTGCAGTTTTTCTATTTATATAATTTATGGTGCCCTTAGTTTATTCTTTTTTTCTCTTGTTTGAGACAGAATCTCATTCTGTTGCCCTGGGTAGAGAGCCGTGGTATCATAACTCACATCAACCTCAATTTCTTGGGCTTTAGTGATCCTCTTGTCTCAGCATCCCAAGTAGCTGGTACTATAGGCATGCACTAATATGCCCCACTAGTTTTTTCTATGTTTAGTAGAGATTGGAGTGTTTGTTGGTCTTGGTCAGGCTGTTTTCGAACTCCTGAGCACAGGGGACCCAGATTGCTAGGATTAACAGGTTTGAGCCACTCTGCCCAGCCTTATTCTTATTTTTTAACTCCTAGTAACAAATCCCTGATTTATGTTGATGCCAATTAACCATAATAAACAACTTCAGAACTTACTGAGCACCTTAAAATGTGAGTAGAATTGTGCTACAGTATATAATAATAAAGACATCTGCTTTTAAAGAATTACATACAACTTGCGAATTTTCTTACTTCTGATCTGAGACCATTTCTACACGTGGATTTGACCGTAACTTTGCTCACTTCAAGAACACAAATTTTCTACCAACTTCAAAATGCTTCACATTATACGTATTATACAACACATTAATTAGTAATCCTTCCATTGTAAGTAAAAGTACTTATTGCTAAGTCTTTTGGCTGAGCTTTCATACAAAGCAGCCAAGATATTACACAGAAATATTACCTCTACATAAATATTCTAAATCAACCTTGCCTCAAATCTTTGAAATTCCTATTCTAATTTACATTTGCTAGGAAATCCCAATTCAAGTTAACCAAAACTGATTTCCAAAGCATTTCAAACTCCCAAAAGGATATTTTGCAAGTGTGATTGTAGATGTGTTTGAATACATCTGTGAAACAGTCTCACATGCAGATGATATTCAGAATTTTTATATGAAAAAGCTACTTTTAATTCTGGTCTTCCTAGATGAATCTGATATCATAAAAGCAATCATGTGTCAAAATGTAATTCTCAAAATGTTAAAATCTTAATTCTTGTTTAAATAAATAGTGATAATTTATCGAATTTTTATTTAATTCATTAATGAGTGAATCAGCAATGTGAGAAAACTTATTAAAAAAATGTGATTTTATATCATTAATGAAATCAATGAGAATACCAATGTGAGAGGTTTACATTAAATTTAAAAATAAATAAGTTTATATGTTAAAAATCATAGACTTTAAGTTATCTTTTCTAGTTACCAAAAATAAAGTCATCTTTTTTTTTAACCTTTGTCCTACAAATTAATCATTAGCTTTATGAAGCTGTAAAATTACCTGAGCCATAGTCAATAGTAAATATTAGATCAAATATAGTTAGAATTTCTAGAACATCCTCTGGCCCTTAGGTAACATGATGAACAATGTTCCAATATGGTGTTAAATTTTCATTCAGTCAATGTTTTGCTTTATTTTCATTTTGTGGATAATTTAAATACATTTTTATTTTATAGAATCCATCATGCATCCAGAAATCAGATGATTTTGGTGGATAGATCTATCATCCATTATGGGATAGATCTTTCCCTGAGGAAAAATTCTACATCATTAGTCTTGTCTAGTATGTTTTCAACTGGACCATAAAAAATGTTTATAGTTATGATCATTTAAGCCCACTCTTAGACAGGGAAATACAGTGATTGCACAAAGGAGTTGGTACATAAACATTAATTGAATACACATGTCTAAGTATAATTTGAAGGTAAACAACTGACTCCAAAAGCTGTCTGCTATGGTCTGACTATTAAAATTTCTATGTTAAAATGTAGCCCAGTGGTGACTCATCCCTATAGTTCTATCTACGTGGGAAGTTAAGTGGTTAAGGTGGGAGGCTTACTTGAGGCCAGGCTTTTGAGCCAGCCTGGGCAACATAGAGAGACTGCATCTCTGAAAATGAATGAAAAAAAAATTAGCCAGATGTGATGACACTCGCCTATAGTCTCAGCTACTCAGAAGGCTGAATGGGGAGAATTGTCTTAGACCAGGAGTTTGAGACTGCAGTGAGCTATGATCCTGCCACTGTACTCTAGCCTGGGTAAGAGAGAGAAATTCCATCTCTAAATTGTCCCCCCAGAATCCTAATCACCAAAATGATGGTATTAGTAGAGAGGCCTTTTGGAAGGTGATTAGGTCACGATGAACAAACTTTCATGAACAGGGCCAGTGCCCTATAGGAGAGGCGCCATACAGCTGCTTTGCTCTGCCCACCAGAGAGGACACTGTGAGAAGCCACCACCAGTGAGGGGGTGGGTGTTTGCCAGACACCAAAGCCACCAGTGCCTTGATCTTGAAATTCTCAGCCTCCAGAACTGTGAAAAATCAGTATTTGACTGTGTATAAGCCACCCAGTTTATGGTTATTTTCATTATACTAACCTAAATGGACTAAGACGCTAGTCCTTGGCAAAAATAAATGAATGAAAGATTGATTATGTGGCCAATTCTTTCAAAAGTACTCTGAGGTTAGAGACTATTTTGTCTGGCCTGTTTTATTATCCAAAATTACCACATTATTATTCTGTTAATGGCCCCAAATGAAGTACACTTGTATCTTCTTTGCCATTTATCAGGTGTGACTGCACGTACTGTCCCCTCTGCCTGGAATGTTTTTCCCCGAGGTGGCCACAGGGCCCCATCCTTCCCCTCTTCAGGTTCTGCTCATGTGGTACCTTCCCTGACCACTTTCTCTGAAATGGAAATCTTACTCTGGGTTCTCCTTATCCTGCTTTGCTTTTCTTTATAGCTATAGATTTGTTTATTTTTCAAAATACACTTTATTTTTGATCATTGTAGATTCACAACAAAAATATGCATAAAGCACAAAGTTCCCCTAAGCCCTTCCACACACTCCCACATACACACTGACTCCCCCATTATCAACATCCTTTATCAAGTATGTTTGTTAAACTCAATAATCCTACAATGACAAGCCCCCATTTGCTCCCAAAGTCCATAGTTCACATTAGGGTCAACTCTTAGAGCCTTAGAGCTGTGTTAATACTATAGGCTTTAACAAATATATAACAACATTTATCTATCCTTATGGGGTCATCTGGAGTAGTTCTCCTGCTCTTAAAGTTCTTGGTGCTCTTGCCTAATCACCCCTCCTTACCCCCAGCCCCAGCAACCACTGATATTTGTATCATAGACAGAATCAAAGGAAGCTTCCAGAATTCTTATTTAAGTCTCTCAAAGAATGGCAAGATCATTAGAGTATAGAAATCCTATTTCACAAAAGCCTTCAACTTCCAAACATCTCATAAATATTTTCCCATCACAGTAGGATTATAGACATGCTAACTGATAAACTGATTGACTGACTTTGGAGAACAGAAAAAGAAAAAGATCTTGTTTACAGGGGTCAGAAGTAGCATTGCAAAGGGCAGCTGGTTTTTCTGTTGCTTATTTTCTTATTTTAAAGTGTTTTGTTTCATTCACCCAACACTTGTTGCTTTTGAATAGAATACGTTAAATCCATGTAAGTCCATATGCTGATTGACAGGGTCTGTGTTCAGATGATTCATATGAAAATCTTTTCTAAATAACTTAGAAGTACAATCTGTACACTCTGTAGACACCTGCAGAGTCAAGCGCGCCTGGCTTGCTTCTGCTAATGTTTCCAGGAAACTAACTACCATGTCAGGTACGTGGCTTGTTGCCTGGCAACCTCAGGACTCAAGCTTTAGCTGCATTTTATAAATGCTTCTCTAATGTGGTCCTTGGTTATTTTGGGAGCTCACCTCAGAACACTAGGACCTGGTGTCTGTACTGAAAGCAAAGTCAAAGACAGAGACAATTTTACAGAAAATTCACAAAATAATCATGTTGTTCTAATTACCCCAAATCATTAAACTTTTGAAATAAAGATCCTCAGATTTTGATGCATTTTTATCATCATTCAATTCATGATTATTTAATGGATGTGAAGAATCCACTTCTTTTCCACACTAAACCAGAGTACCAAATTTTATGTTGTGGTTCAGAGACATGAGCCAACTATAGGAATTAAAAACTTGCCTTTTCCAGCAGCTGGCGCCACTTGACCCTCAATTGCATGCAGAATTTCATTTCAGCTGGAAATTATACAGCACTTACCTGAGAAGGCTGTAAGCTAAGCTCTTCACATAGAATAACTTATTTAATTATCACAAAGATCATGTAGGGTAGGTACTCTTTTTTTTTTTATTGTGCAAGTGAGAACACTGAAAAGCAGATTAAGCACAGGGGTCATCTCTTATCTGTGTTTTGTTTTTTGCTGAGGCTTCAGTCACTAGAGGTCAACAATGGTCCAAAAATATTAAATAAAATATTACAGCAATAACTCATAAGTTTTCAATTGTACGCCATTTGGAGTACCATGATCGTATCCCTTAACTTTCCTTTCTATTCTGCTGGGGACATTGGAACCTTCCTTTGTCCATAGTATCCACTCTGTGCCCTGCTTGATCCTTGGTCACTTAGGAGCCTTTTCCCTTATCAGATTGACTATCACTTGTTTTCAAGTCATCCTGATTTTCCTTCACAATGGCTCCAACTGCACGATCAGTGATGTTCAATGCTTGCTGGATAATCCAGCAAAAAGAGGCCATGAAGTGCTTCCCATAAGTAAATAGGTAAAAGTTGGCTTGGTGCCCATAGCACAGTGGTTATGTGAACCCTCTGTGATGGTTTCAAACACAACCCAAGCCAGCTAAACAAATACAAAAAAAACATAGCCAGGCATTGTGGTGGGTGCTTGTAGTCCCAGTTAATTGGGAGGCTGAGGCAGGAGAATCTCTGCTGTGAGCTGTGATGCCACAGCACTCTACTGAGGGTGACAAAGTGAGAATCTTCTCTCAAATCAACAATAACAACAACAAAAATAGGTGAAAGTCCTCGACTTAATAAGAAAAAAAAATCATAGGCTGAGTTTGTTAAGATCTAGGAAAGAACAAGTCTTCTGTGAAATTGTGAAGAAGGAAAAAGAAATTCATATAAGTTTTCTTGCTGCTCTTTGAACTGCAAAAGTTCCCGTCACAGTATATGATAAATACTTCCTTGAGCATTTATGGAAAAGTCATTAAATTTGTGGGTGGAGACATGAACATGAACATGTTCTGATTGACAGCCATTGGGTCCAGGGCTATCCACAGTCTCAGATATCCACTGGGGGAAATTCCACAATGCTCAAGCTAGGATTTGGGCCCATGTAGCTTGATTCCAGTTTTCATTTCTTAAGGCTCTAGGGTCAATTTTGACCTAAATAAGGATGTAAGAATTTATTTATTTGTTTAT
Organism: Arctocebus calabarensis; assembly: GCA_963573935.1. Classification (NCBI taxonomy): domain Eukaryota; kingdom Metazoa; phylum Chordata; class Mammalia; order Primates; family Lorisidae; genus Arctocebus; species Arctocebus calabarensis. Next base: position 92,951 of record CAUYON010040262.1, on the reverse strand, counting down.
TTATTTATTTACTTAGAGACAGGGTCTCACTCTGTTGCCCTGGCTAGATAGAGTATAGTGGTGTCATCATAGTAAAATGAAAACTTAAAATCCTGGGCTTAAGTGATCCTCCTAACTCAGCTTCTGGAGTAGCTGGGATTAGAGGACCATTCCACTACACCCAGTAAAGTTTTTTAATTTTTTGTAGAGATGGATTTTTGCTACATTGCTCAGGCTAATGTCAAACTCCTGGGCTCAAGTGATCCTCTCAAAGGATCCCAAAAGATGGTATTGACCTCCCAAAGATGGGATTACAGGCCTGACCCACTGCACCTGGCCTACAGGGATATACGAAATTCTGTGCTAAAACACCAGTGGCTTCAATTAATTTAGTTGTTAATAAACTAACTCTGACAAGTGGAGTTTGCAGTATTCTTAAAGCCTAATCCCCTCCCTCCTAGAAACATTCTATTTAAAATATTCTGAGGCTTCCCAGTCTGAATGATATATATACTTCTGCTCACCAACTTCACAGGTTAGGAAAAAAGGGATTATTTGTGAAGGGATTATTTGTTCATCCATTGGCTCATTTACTTATTCATCAACTGCTGTTTGCCTACAAAATACTTTGCTTTAGGAATATGAAAAATAATAATTGCAAGAGGCATGATTAGCCATAATTAAAAATAAGGCCCTTGAGGGCAGTACCTGTGGCTCAAAGGAATAGCTGGCCAGCCCCATATGCCAGAGGTGGCGGGTTCAAATCTAGCCCTGGCCAAAAAAAATAAATAAATAAAAAATAAGGCTCTTGGTGTCACAGTGATCTTGTGACTTAACCCAGTTTCTCCAGTGATAAAAATCACAAAAACAAGTAAGCTACTAAGTGGGTTGTTGTGAGGATTAAATGAGATAAAGCAGGCAGAATATATAATGCTTGGCAAAGACTAATTAGTCAGGAAATTCATGATCTCAGGTCTTAAGAGCATAGTTTTGATTAAAGTCATAAGCAGACAGAACATTATACTCTTATATGTTAAATTTAATGATAAAGATATGCCCAGATGTTAGGGGAAATAGTGTGAAGAAATTAAAAAGGAGGAGGTGATACTTTAGCTTTATTTTTAAGGATGACTAAGGAAGTAGCCAGTTCAAGGGAGGGCCATCAGTAAAGGTAAGAGATAGGGAAGGAATTCAGGCAGAACAGAAGGCACAAGCGATAGCAGAGTAATTAAGAAGTATTTATTGAGTGCTTACTGTGTACTGAGCATTGTTCTAAGGGCTGGGAAGACAAGAGTGACCAAAACAAAGTTCCTGCTTCCATGGAACTTATCTTGTAGTAAAGGGTATAAACATAAACAAATATACGTCATGTAAAAAAAAAAATACATACTACGTTAAAGTTAGAAAAGTGTTCTGAAGCAAAATAAATAAGGGTAATGAGAAATACAATAATGAAAGGGTGACTATCTAATATAAGAAGGTCAGGAAGACTTCCCTGTGAAGATAACATTTGGAGCCAAGTTAGAAGCCCAGAAGGGGCAAGCCTCCCAGGTAGATGGGGCAAGCAGAGTTGGCATTGAAAGGGGAGGGATAATCTCTTGGGCCCTGAGGCAGAAGCATGCAACAAGGAAGCTACTGTGTTTGAAGAGAAAGACTTAGAGGAAGAGTAGAAGAAAGTGTTAGAAAGATGCAGAAGCAGGATTCTGTAAAAATTTTCACGCCACCCAGGAGAGGTTTGTAGTGAGTATTTGTATTGAGTGAAGTTGTGTTAAGAATGTGGTACAGGGGCAGCGCCTGTGGCTCAGTGGGTAGGGTGCGGGCTCCATATACTGAAGGTGGCAGGTTCGAACCCAGCCCCAATCAGCTAAAAAACAGCGATGGCAACAAAAACAACAACAACAACAATAACAAAAAGAATGTGGCATAAATGGTTGACTTTGTGGTGTTATTTATTAAGGTCCATTATTAGTTCATTTAAGCACTATGAAAATTTCATTTATTCTCATAGAATCACAGTTAAAGATGGAAAGGACATTCACATCATCCACATGGCCATAAGTCTTATGCTTGATTCTCTTGTACAATGTCAAAGCAACAGCAATCACCCTGAGGACTTAAATGCTTAGTGAGTTCTTTTATGTTAATCATAGTGCAAAAGACTTTATGTACATTTTCTTGATTTCAATATCAGAAAGAGATGATAAAAATAAGCCTTACATAATTAAAATAGAATCCCTACTAGGGGGCCCTGCAGCTGTGCTTGGAAAATACCAGGGAGAAGAAACCTAGTGAGCACGCTGAGGGCCTGGCTGCCCATAGGAACTGGCAGTGTGATGATAGGGCTCATCATGCTTTCTGTTTCTTCCAGTTTTCTTTTCTTCTTCTTCTTCTTCTTTCTTTTTAATTTGGGAAGTTTTTTTAAGAGAGTGTGTGTGTGTATTTTTCCTAACTAAGTATGACAGGCATGGCCATTAGGGTAGTTTGAATACAAATAGTGGATGTGCCCAGGGATACCAGCAATATCTTAAGAGCCCTCACAGGGCTAATTTTAAATTTTCCAAGGTTGAGTATAAATTGTTCAGTCTGATAAACTCAGAAACCTCAGAACATGTATTGTTCAATCAGAGGCAGTCTCACATTAACCAAGGTCACAGATACTAAAATTAAAAACCAGTAAACCCTTTTATTCAATGAGAATTTCAAATGCTGAGATGCCTGGAAACTTGAGCTCTTCATCTGATGCTTTTGTTCCTGTGGATGTGCAACATGAAAAATTGGGATCTAATGAGAAGATTGCATGAAACCAGAACCAAAGAATTAGATAACTGGAATTCCTACTGATATCAAACTAAAATTCTCAGTATCAGTAATCCAGGTAGGGTGAGCCCTCAGACCTCACAGTCTACCAGACGTAAGGATACTCTCAAGAGCACTGCAAATATTTCTTTCCCAAGTGTTTCTCCGGTGTGCTGGCTTCTCTAGTTGAATTACATCCTTTATTTTTTTCTAATGTAGTGCAACAATAAACAGGGATCCCATATGGACCATTTCCTACTTGGTAACACTTTAAAGATACCACAGTCTAGAAAGAGTAATTAAAAAACAATTCTAGCCTTTACTTGGAACTTTCCATGAACATTAAGGAGGATCCAATTCTTAACCCACAGCAGGAATCCACAGAAAGAATTTCTTTTCTACTTCTCTTTAATTCTCTCACAAACTACAGGTGCCCTGAGTCTCCCACTATGTAATTACTTTTAGCTCTTTCCCTGAAGCCCTGTAAGACATCTTGTCTGTGTAGAATCTTTGCTTCCCTCCTTCCCTAGTGTCTGATGTGCCCCGGCTCCCTGAGAGTGGCTGTTTATGTGGAACCCTGTTCACCAGCTGTGCCAAGTCACTTTTATTCAGCTGGAGAAGCAGCCACCTTCCCTGCCTCAGTCTCCCTCAGTCTGCAAGAAGCAAGGTTTCCAGAGCACCCTGGGAGTGCATTTTTTCTCATACTCAGCCTGATTTTATCAGGAGAAATTCCAACAGAGGATTCTCAAGATGGAGTTCTGGTAAATAAAATTCTCCATCACGTTAATATCTCTGTGTAACGTCATGTTCAATAAAGTAACTGAAGGGCCAGTTCAAGGTGCCTTCCAGGTGGCCTTGTTTTTCTCTGCTCTGAACCATTACCAGTAGATAATACAATCCAAATTCCAAAGAGTTAAGAAAAATGCCATTTTCTTCATGTTCAAGTTCTTGACTGACATTGCACTGGAGCCCCTGAAACTTAGCACTCCATAATTATCCAAAGGTCAGATAATATTTTCCCAACCCTTCTGTAGTTATCTCCCTCAGGCTCCATTAAAGCATCACAGAGAGTAACTTTAATTCATAACTGCCTAAAATCTTTTTTGAAAGAATAGAGGTAACCTGTAAATGAGTTATATAGTCTTTTCTTTCATTTAGCTGCCAGATCCAATGCTTTTGGCAAACGTGAGAATCATACCAGTGTGCACAGTGCACAGGTGACCTGTGCAGAGAACACTCATAGGCCTCTGGCCAGCAATTGGCTCACCAGAACTATTTTCATGGAGAATACTTAACCTATTGATATTTTCAGTTAAGTAAAAGTGTGGCATTTTAGATCATTTAAAAAATGTTATTTGACCTAAGTGTTGAGAAGTTCTGGGTTTCTGAGCACTCTCCTTATCCACTGCATATTTGATGTTCACATAATTTAAATCTCCTACCCACTTTTTTTGATCTTAATCCCAAATCACTTTGACCCAATTTGTAACAGATTTTCTATTGTTTTTCTCTTCTTCTTTATTTCTGACCTCAGGATTTATCCTCTTTTCATCTCCTGTCATTGTTAAACAGTAACTAATACCTGTATATAATTCTGCTTCTCCTGGTTTATACTTTTATCTCTCAGTTCAATGATTCTTCAAATGCTGCCTCCAACTTTGGGGTATATGAACCCCAAAACCTTGAACTTTGTAAAAAACTCTGTGGCCAACCACCTACTACATTCTCCATAGTAACACCAGTGGATTAGAAGGAAATGTTAATGAAAGGTGAATTTTGTTTACGTAAATAAGAGCATTTTCACCACATAAATTGTGCACAAAATTGCACATTTGGTCTATTCATATGAAAGAAGAAGGGTTATTGTTTGGTGTCTATGAAGTGAAATAAAAATCTTGCCTTTTACATTTGGCTCCCAAAGTTATTTTACCCACACTCCTTAAACTGGCTATAATTCCAATGGAACCTCGAAATTTATATGGCGTTCACCTTGTCAAATTCTTTGCTTATCCACAAAGTGCCTCTTTAAAATCCCCAACAAATAAATGGCCTAATTTTTAATCACTTTTCATTTATCTTTTGTATCTGAAGAGCCAATTTTGCACTCAGGAAGATTATAATAATGTCAATAAAGACATTAATTTAAAATAATAACTGTTAGGGAAATAATAGTTTTGATCACACATGATTCCCACTTAAGTAATACATATTATTCTCTGTGTACAATACAAGCATCAGAGAGGGTGGAGAGAAATTTCTGAGGTATGGACATGAAATATGAAACACAGGAGGGTAAGATAGCACACATTATTAAAAACCAGTAGCCTCACATAATAATCCAAACTATCTTTTACCTGGATAGCTTAAAATATTTGTTCATATGAGTAATCAATATTTTAGCCATTAACCCTAATTGTGATCCAAATCGTTCTATCAATTCTAACCTCTGAAATATCCTATCATCGTGGAATTCTTTGCAAACCAGAAATAATTAGAGATGATTATTATTTTCCCTGATAGAACGCATCAAATAACTAGTTATGGATTCAAGCTAGAAAAACAGAGTATGACAATACTCTCAAACAGAGTTTGACAATTTCAGGATAATTAACAAGCTCCCCCATACAAACATATGCACAAATATGCAATTTCCCCACAGTTAAAAAGTTTTGTATCGAAGACAGCTTTGGAATTACTAATGTTTGGCCTGAAGGGCAAGGGTAGAGGAGGAGCTATTGTAACAGTCTGATCCCATGTCATATGTTTCATCTTCCCTCAGTGAAATGAGAGAAACATGGTTAAGGCTTTGACTTCTCTTCCTTGGAGAAAGTCTTGCTCTCCAACTTCTAAATGGCTAGAATTCTTCTGGAGTATAGAGACAGAAGCCCGTGATCGAGCTGTTTTGTAGTCCCTGGGCTGTCTTGCAGAGAAATTATGAGCCACAACATCACAGGAGTGATGTGAGCTCAACTCAGGATTTGCATAAACTAAACATTAGCAAGTCCTAATATTTAAAGTGGGATAACTAAGTAAAAACTCTCTCCAAGCTGTTTGACAGCCTTATGAATATGCAGATAAGAAACCAAAGGCTGACTTCCAGGAGTCTGTAGTAAATACAGCAGGAGCAGAGGATTAAAGTCCATGTAGTGTTTTCTTCTAAGTATAACACTTAGAGGCAAGTTTTATTATAATGCACTGAATCTATTGAGCATTCAAATCAGCTGATAGCATTTTTAAATCACAGTTATTTTGGCATTTCTTACTGAAAGCAATAGGAGAGCACACAGAAATAATAAATTTGTTTCTGAAAAGGAGCATTTCTTGTGGTGGTTGAACATTGTTGTAACTAAGACAAAATTATGCAATAAATTTACAGATGCATTGCCTTTATTGTCAGCAATGGCCAGCTTTTTCCTGTTTATTTTAAGCGTGTTTATACATAGAATTGCTTACTTTTTAATCATCATTGCATGGGCATATACTTTAAGCAAACTATTTCTACTAGAGACAAGGCTCAGGCTATTTGAATGAATGACAGGCTTTCACAAACCCTGGATTTGAAGCAGGAACTTAGGTATATGTTTTGACAAACAAATTCCAGGAAATTAATAGTTGTAAATGTGTATCTTGGTATAACTCCCATAATTGCATTCTAAGCATATATGGAAGAAGAGAGGGAAGAGGTATGTCAGTTACTCCTTGAAAAACTAACTTGGGGACTCATTTAAAATCTATATCTTTTTTATTTATGGGAGGGTGGATAAGAGGCATATTCTGCAGTGTCCTTCCTCTTGGTTTTAATGAGTTTGACTAACACCTCTTTCTACTCAAGAGGTTTTTAATCTCCTATCTTCTTACCCAATGCTGGGGCAGCTGTGTAACTGTATATTACTGGTTCTGCAACTTGAGTAAACCGTATAGAATTATCACTTCTCTATTTTTAAAACATGAAACAAATATGTCAATTTCATGTGAAATAAGAGAAGAAATCTATTTCTAAGGAGACAAAACAGAGTAGAGGGTTCAGGTATTTGTAGTTAGAGAAATGAGCAATTGCTTGGCAGTTTTTCTTCCTACAAAGAGGAAAGAAAAAGAATAAATTGAACAGATGCTTGAATTCAGAGGAGCCCTAGTGGCTTGCACAGCTGAAACAGGGCAGAAGCACTTACCTACCAGTGATTTAATTCCTGGACTAAAGGGACAGCAGAATACAGCCAGGGGACTGCTTGCTTTCCATTGAGTTTTACTACCAAATGTGTATGTAGGGTGTTGATTGGTTAGTTTCAATTTAATAGTGAGTACATGTGATGTTTATTTTTCCTCTCTTGTGATATTTCACTTAGAAGAGTGATCTCTAGTTCCATCCAGGTTGTTACAAAAGGTAACATTTTTTGTAACACCATTTTTTGTTATGGCTGAGTAGTACTCCATGGTATAAATATACCACATTTGATTAATCTACTCATGTGTAGATGAGCACTTGAGTTGATTCTACATCATTGCAATTGTGAATTGTGCTGCAATAAACATTCGAGTACGTGTGTCTTTTTGATAAGATATTTTTTTTTCCCCTTTGGGTAAATACTCAATAGTGGGATTGTTAGATCAAATGGTAGGACTACTTTAGTTCTTTGAAGTATTTCTAAATGAATTTTCATAGATGTTGTACTAGTTTACAGTCCCACAAACAGTACATACGAGTTCCTTTTTCTCATATCCATGCCAACACCTGTTGTTTGGGAATTTATGATAAAAGACATTCTCACTAGAATTAGGAGAGAACTCATTGTGGTTTTGATTTGCATTTCCCTGACAATTGGAGGCCTTGTTTAGAATTGTTTATTGGCTATTAGTCTATTTTCTTTTGAAAATATTCTGTCCATTCCTTTTTGCCCACTTTTTTTTATAGGGTTGCATGATTTTTTTCTTGCCGATTTTCTTGAGTTCTTTGTAGAAACTGGTTATCAGTCCTTCTTTGGATCAAGCATATAAATATTTTCTCCCACTCTGTAGGTTGTCCACTTGCTATATTTCTTCTTTTCTTGGCTGTGCAGAAGAAGCTTTTAAATTTAATCAGATCCCCTTTGTTAATTAGTATTGTTGTTGTGATTGCCTTTGGAGTATTCTTTGTACATTCTTTGCCAAGGCCTATGGCGATAAGAATTTTTTCAACATTGTCTTCTAGAATTCTTATAGTTTCCTTATAGCCTTACAGCCTTCTTATATTCTTATAAGAATAGCTTTACATCTGTTATCCATTATTAATTAAATTTTGTGAGTGGTGAGAGATATGGACTCTGTTTCATTCTTCTACAGTTAGTTATTCAATTTTTCTAGCACCACTTATCAAATAGGGATTCTTTTCCCTAGTGTATGTTACTGTCTGCTTTGTTATAGACCAGATGGCAGTATGAGAATGGTTTTCAATCTGAGTTTTATGTTCTAATCCATTGTTCTATACCTCTGTTTTTGTTCCACTATCATGCTGTTTGGTTTCTATAGCCTTGTAGTATACCTTAAAGTCTGGTAAAGTGATTACCATGTTTCTAGAATTGAGAGTGATGTATGGTGAAAAGCATGTGAATAAGAAATCTCAGCTGAATCAGCAAATCCCACCCTAGACTCCTCGATCCTCACTGACAAAATCCTGATGCAAAGTAACACTTTTTAAATTTTTTACATAGGTTGTTTGAATACATTCTCAGGTATGGGCTTGTGCTTTCAGTCTCTGTCTACTTCAATTTGCTCGGCTTATTTCCACTCATGAAGATTCCCTGGTCCCCAGAGGCCTAGGTCCCCTGGGTAGGGACTAAGCATCATGGTTCCATCAGCACCAACAATTCTAGAGTTCAGGGGAAGTTCCTTAAAATGGTTGGCATGGTTGTGATGCTAGAAGGGACCAAGCAAATTCTACTCCTTGACTTTCCTTTAGTACCTAAATGGCTAACAATTATATTACTAAGTTTCCATAGGCTGTAAATCAGAATTCCAGCCAGTGGATGACAGTGAGCATATGCATAATGGTCAGAGACTGCTGTCTTTAAGACAAAGCAAGGAGTGCATCTGAGGAAAGTGTGCATGATTCTGCCAGTGAGAAGGTCTGCTCAAAATTTTCATGGGGTTTTGGGGGACCTAGATAGCTGCCCAGGCTACACCTGCTCCAGCTGGTTCTCTAAGCCATCCAACTGCTCATGCAGACTCTGAACAAGTAGATTAAGAGTGATGACCAAGATATGGTGACCTGCACACTCACCGTCACCAAGTTGGATCTGTCTTACAAGATAGTGACTCTATCTCTTCTACCTCCAAGGTTTTTGTGTTGGATATGGCAGGGGTGGCAAGCACCCCTGCCAAACAGCAACTCACTGCTAGTGTACTTATCCTGAGTTCCTGAAACTGGATGTGGGGAAGGGCAACTATCATACCAATGAGATTAAATATTTATCTTCAGATTATGTGGCATTAAAATGGATTGCATCATGAATGATTGAACCAGACTAAACATCTTAGATGGAGTAAAACTAACAATGGGAAGCGCTATAAAATTCTCTTCTATTATGCCCTCCCTCTAGCCTATATCCCCTACTATATGGAAAGGTGGGGAACTGACAAAATTGAATTGATGGGAATTATTTTCTCAAAGTTAGAAGTATCTCATGCTTGCCCAATGCCTGTTGAGAGCCTTAAATCATGTATATAACAGAATTATGACCAGGAGAACAGGCAAGATCAGTTCCTTTCCCCAAATTAACCTACTAACTTTCTGCTGCCTTCTTCTGCATTAGATTTTCATAATACATGGTGTTTATAGACACGATAGGGGAGACTTAAGGATCCTCTCTCTAATATTCTCATGAGGTGATGTGATACTTCATGTATTTTGATATACCACTTGGTTCCTACTTTCCCTCTTCCATAAAAATTGATGAGCTAATATTACACATTGATGGCAATCCATTATATTAATAGCTCTTCTATCTGAAATGTGTCTGTTCTCATCACTATACATGAATTTCACAGACTTTGTTTTAGGATTTTCAGTTTATTTCCACTTTCTTCAGGGAAATTGGTCCTCAGAAAGTTCTAGAAAGCTCTCCCAGCTTGTCAGTACTTGAAGCCAGCTTTTGGCACATGGCAAAATAATGGTATGTACATAATGATGAAAAATGAAATGTGACTATGATTGGGATAATGTCTGTGAATGCCATGGTCCGACATGACAATGAATCAGACACAGAGAATACAGAGGAAGTTTACAGGGCCTTGGGGAATGGAGAGCACACAAGATGGAAGGAAGCCTGAATTCTAGCTTCTATCAATGAGAAAAGAGCTTCCCTGCCCAGAAGAATCCCTTGACCGTAAGCAGCTCCACTGGACTTTGAGGGAACCAAGATATAGATATGGGGGGGCAGAACCAAGATGGCGGTCTGTAGCCAGCTTTCCACAGAGGCTCCCATCCAGAAAGAGAGTTAAAGGACAGAAATTTAGCAAGAAAGCTGATAGTTCAGATCTGAACCAAAAGATAAGGTCAAAGAACGCACATCAACCCTGCTGAGGCGACCTGCAACCTCAAGGATACAAACAAAAGGTACAGAATCCATCACCAAGTGGACGAGAGTCCCCTCCCTCTTGAGAACAGCTTGCAGTATACTTCATGCCTCCATACAAACAAGCGAGCACATTTTACCCCACAGGAGACACCCCCTAAAAAATCGAACCTTCTTCCCCTACTAGGATGCCATGGCATTCTTCTGCCAGGCATAAAACTGTATATACTCTTTGCCTGAAATTTTGAACTTCTGGCACTCCCCTCCACTCTAACCCAGAGACCTGGACACCTGTCCCCCATGGAGTCCAGATTCTTGGGCATTTTCTCAAGGGGTGTAGATGGGGCATGGACTGTTGCTGGTCTGTGCTGACTTTCTAGCTTGGGAGTAAGGAGAAGATAATCAGCTGAGGGAGAGGCAATACCCCGAGGCACTAGCAGTGGTGGGAATGGTGACAGTGGGGCTCATACCCCTGGGGATATTTTGAAGTAACACTCCCAGTCTCTCTGGGCAACTCTCTGGGGAGGCTGGGCAACTTCTTTGGTGGCGACTGCTGGCAGAACAGATCTGGGACAGAGCACAGGCTCCCAGAGTAAAGGGTATGCCTGAGGTGGAACCAGCCTGGGTGGAGCGCAGAGATTAGTATACACCCAGGGCAGGGCTGATCCAGAGCACTGCTTTACTGAGCTTCAGACACACCTGGCCCTCAGGGGATCAAAGCTGAGACAAATGGGGGAAATAGCCAGGACAAAAACAAATTCTGTGAAGTTGTTCTGTTCTGTTAACAATATCAATCAGGGACAGGGCTGGAACTATGAATCACCCCAGCCCCTATCAAGCACCCAAGGTTGTCAGGCCTCACCTCCCCCTGCCAAATAGTGACAGAGAGTGGCAGAGAGTGGTGACCTGGCTGAGGAGACTCAGATCTCTCTGTGACTCAGGCAGGTGCAACCCCCTGGAGCATCTGCTCATTGGAGCGAACTAGATCACAGCCCTGTACGGTTACCAGTGACTGGGTGTGATGGAGGTGCAAGGTGGGGAAGGAGGAATCAATCTTCCCAGACTAATTTATTTGCTGGTGGTGGGGGGTGTCTTTCTGATCTCCCAGAGCACTCAAATGAGTTATACTAGAATTGCCAGCCAGACCCCTGCTATCTAGTTGCTGGAGACCTTTTGAACTCTCCCACCTGGGGCTGGTGCTGACTGGGACAACTGATTGGGACCTCTTCAACTGGGCCAATCACATGAGGACTATCCAAAGTGATACCCTGGGTGTGTGTTAGTGGGAAGATTTGATTCCTTTTCCAACTGTTGTCTGGAGTGGGGTGCGGTGACTTAACTGCTGGTATTTCTCCATAGCTCAGACTTCAACCCGGAGTAACTGATTCTCCAGGGTAAGACAGAGACCAGCTGAAACAAGACAGAGCCACTTAACACCAAGAAGGTCCCTAGTTTCTCAGGCAGTAGCACTGTACAAGTCCTTGCCAAACTCCAGGGGAACAAGTACAGATTTCAGTTGAAGCTTTCATGCAAAGGACTGGCCAATCACTACTCCTAGAACCCCCAACCCAACTTATCCATATCTCCTCATCTTGCAAAATGGTGAAAAATAATCATGGGGCAGAATCAGCAGAAAAACTCCGGCAACATGAACAACCAGAGCAGATCAACCCCTTCAAGGAACAATTCAGTGGACATAACTGTAGATTCTATGCATAAACAGATGGCAGAGATGTCAGAAACGGAATTCAGAATTTGGATTGCAAATAAGATCAATAAAATAGAAGAAAAGTTGGATTTAGAAATTCAGGGAGCATTTCAAAACTTGTGTCAAGAAGTCAAGGAATTCAAATACAAAATGAATAAATATTTTCACACATTGAGACAAGAAGTTACAGCCCTCAAAGATATTAGAAATAAAATAGAATCCCTCAGTAATAGAATGGAGCAAGCAGAAGACAGGATTTCTGATATTGAAGACAAAGCTTTCAAATGCTCCAAACAGACAAAGAGGAAGAGAAATGTTGGGCAAAAATGGATCATTCTCTCAGAGAGCTCTGGGATAATTTGAAGAAAACCAATATTCACCTTATAGGGATACCTGAAAGCAGGGATACCTGAAAGCAATGAAGTGGCCTCACAAGGCACAGAGGAACTTCTTCATGAGAGTATGAAAAAGAACTTTCTAGACATGCCAAGAGATTCTGAAATTTTTTTTTTAATAATTTTATTGAATCATAATTCTGTACATTGGTGCAATCATAGGGCACGATTCATATACATTCATAAATGTTTTGATCGTACTGTTACAGATAGCCTTCATGACATTTTCTTGATCACTATATAAACACATTGATACATTTAATAAGTTTCACCAGTACCCTGCTAAGATGCACCGTAGGTGTGATCCCACTAATTGCCCTCCCTCCACCCATACTCCCCCCTCCCCTCCCCTCCCTTTCCCCTTTCCCTGTATTCCTATGCTATAATTGGGTTTGTTTTTTAGCATCTTTTAACCAACTTTTACAAGTTTAGTCACTTTTAATGTATTGTTTGGAGCCTATTGTTTTGTGTCATTGGATATGTCATTTTTAGCTTTAATGACTGAAATACTTCTTTTCTTTTCTTTTCTTTTTTTTTTTTTTTTTTTTTGAGACAGTCTCACTTGGTCACCTGCAGTAGAGTAGCATGGTGTCTTAGCTCACAGCAACCTCAAACTCCAGGGCTCAATCAATTCTCTTCCCTCAACCTCCTGGAGTAGCTGGGACTACAGGCACCCGCCACAATGCCTAGTTTTGTTTTGTTTCGTTTTGTTTGCCATTTTGGGCTGGGGCTGGGTTTGAACCTGCCACCTCCAGCATATGGGAGTGGCGCCCTACTCTTTGGAGCCACAGGCACCGCCCAATGCCTTAGCTATTTTTGGAGACAAGGTCTCACTTTCTCAGGCTGGTCTCGAACCTATGAGCTTAGGCAATCCACCCGCCTCAGCCTCCCAAGTGCTGGGAATACAGGCATGAACCATCTCTCCTGGCTAAAATATTTCTTTCTTGTAAAGCCAAATGAAGTGTTAACATCCTTCTTAGAATTGCATTTATTGGGCGATTAGTGGAATCACACCTACAGTGCATCTTAGAAGGGTACAGGTGAAACTTACTAAATGCAGAATATAAATGTCTTCGTATAGTAATTAAGAAAATGCCATGAAGGCTATGTTAAACAGATCGATGAAAACATTTCAGATTGTATATGAAGTCAGCACATTGTGCCCCATGGTTGCACTAATGTACACAACTATGATTTAATAAAAATAAAAATTAAAAACAAAAGAATTGCATTTATTAAACCAAATCTTAAAAAGAAAAAAATCATTATTTTCTAAGCACTTACTTATACCTTTCTCATAATTTTTATTGAGAAGAATTTATAAAACAACGTGATTGCTAAGCTTCTTTTATAACTCCAGCCCCACCAGGTTGTTCATCTGGGTTTGAATAGTCCTCTGAATCCCTTTTTAGGTACCTTTGGTTTATTCTATGTTTATTGGATGCATGGTGGCAAAGACCAAGTTTTGAGAAAAGAGTTTAAAATGATTCATTTGAGTTAAGACTTTTTTTGAATCATCTTATGTTTGTTATCATTGAACATAAAGACTGGAATGACACCAATTAAAACACCCAGAACATTTTTTGTAAATTTTGCCTGAGACTCCAGACTTAACAACATACCTGTACAAAATCCAAGAAGGTTTTCATGTAAATATTTTTCATCAAAATGACAGTTCTAAAATACTGCCAGAGCATCACAAACATCATCCGCCATGTTTTAGGTTAAATAAATTTAGTTACATTTTTTACTCTTCAGATTTTATTTCAAATGTTGCTCTAAAATAAGTCACAACATCCTGTGTGGTCAAGGACATACTTTAGACTACTTGCAAAGTCCTGAATTTCACATTTTAAATATATTATGGGAATAATTTTAATGACAACTTTGAAGCTGCATTGATAATGGTTGACTGGCAAAGTGATGCCCCTATCAGTTTTATTACTTGTTATTGAATTTCTATTAAATATTTTATTTCTGAAAAGTCTCAAATACTTTTAACTATGCATTAGAATGGTTTAAAAATCTCGTATGACTTTGTAGGCGCTTTCTGTCTGCTGTATCAATGTTCTTTTACTTAAAACATTTTTTTCCTAGAACTCTTCATTATTCCAGTGCTTTATAGGAGAAAATTGAATAATGATGCTCTTTTAATTTTTCCTCACCAATTACTGTGAATTTTATTTACTTGAGCCAAATACTAACAAAAAAAAAATTATTGCCATTCAGATTAAATATTTTAGTATTCACATTTTCACCTTTTTTTTTTTTTTCAGATTAACATCAGGGTAGGAACAACCAGGTTACAATGTTTGCATTTGTTAGGTAGAGTCTCTCTTGTGGTTGTGTCCCACACCCAAGAGATGTGCCATGTACCCTAACGTTGTGCCCATTAAGTGGGAACACACAGATCCCCTCCTTCCTCCCTGTTCCCCCTCCCTTACTTGAATTAAATTGAGTTTTACTCCCATAAGGGCATGTGTTAGATCATCCACTGGCTTCATATTAGTATTGAGTACATTGGATATTTGATTTTCTCTTTCTTGTGATACTTTACTAAGAAGAATGTGCTTCAACTCCATCCAAGTTAATGCAAAGGATGTAAAGTCTCTATCTTTTTCTGGCTGAATACTATTCCATGGTATACATATACCACAGTTTGTTAATCCATTCCTGAGTTGATGGGCATTTAGGCTGTTTCCACGTGTTGGCAATTTTTAACTGAGCTGCGATAAACAATTTAGTGCAAATGTCTATATGATAAAATGATTTTTTTCTTCTGGGTAGTTGCCTAGTAGTGAGTTTGGAGGATCAAATGGGAGATCTAATTTGAGTTCTTTCAGGATTCTGCATACTTCTTTCCAAAGAGGCTGAATGATTTTGCAGTCCCACCAACAGTGCACAAGTGTTCTCTTCTCTCTACACCCATGCCAGCATCTGCAACTTTGGGAATACGTTTTCACCTTCTTTCCCCCAGATTATTGAGGGATGATTGATAAATAAAAATTGTGTACATCTTAAGGTGTACAATGTGATGATTTGATATACATTGTGAAATGATTACCACAGTCAAGTTAATTAATACATCCATCCTCACATAACTACCTTTTTTTGTTGTTGCTTATGATGAGAATATTTAAGCTCTACCTTTAAGCAAACTTCAAGTATACAATGCATTATTGTTAACAACACTTGACTAGCCGGTACATACACGACTTTTTTTTTTTTTTTTTTTTTTTTTTGTAGAGACAGAGTTTCACTTTATCGCCCTCGGTAGAGTACCCTACTTACAGCAACCTCCAACTCCCAGGCTCAGGCAATTCTTCTGCCTCAGCCTCCCGAGTATCTGGGACTACAGGTGCCTGCCACAACGCCCGGCTATTTTTTGTTGTTGTTGCAGTTTGGCCAGGGCTGGGTGTGAACCTGACACCCTTGGCTATGGGGCTGACGCCCAACTCACTGAGCCACAGGCCCCGCCCCACAACTTATTCTTCTTATAACTGAAACTTTGTATCCTTCAACTAACACCACCTCATTCCCAGTCCCCAAACCCCCAGTAAACACCATTTCATTCTCTCTCTCTCTCTTTTTAATTTTTGAGACAGAGTCTCAAGCTATCTGGGTAGAGTGCCATGACATCTCAGCTCACAGCAACCTCAAACTCTTGGGCTTAAGCGATTCTCTTGCCTCAGCCTCCCAAGTGCTGGGAGTATGGGAGTACAGGAGCCTGCCACCATGCTAGCTTTTGTTGTTGTTGTTGTTGTTGTAGTTGTCATTGTTGTTTTAGCTGGCCCAGGCTGAGTTCAAATCCACCAGCTTCAGTGTATGTGGCTGGCACCCTCCCCACTAAGCTATGAGTGCTGCTCTCACTCTCTCATTTTTGAGTTTGACTTTTTTGATGCCATGTGTTAAGTGAGATTATGTAGTATTTGTGTTTCTGGCTTGTTTCACTTAACATAATGTCCTCCATGCATGTTGTCACAAATGCCAGGATTTCTTTCTTTCTTTTTTTTTTTGTAGTTTTTGGCCGGGCTGGGTTTGAACTCGCCATCTCCGGCATATAGGGCCAATGCTCTACTCCTTTGAGCCGCAGGCGCCGCCCCATTTCTTTCTTTTTAAAACAACCTCACTTCTGGATTTATAGAGGGTGCCAAAAAATGTATACACATTTTTAAAACTATTAAAATTGTAGTGCTCAAAATATATATTTGTTACCTTGTGTCTTGTATCTCTTGCAACATTTGTTATCTTGTATATTGCATCTTACATCTCTTATAATTGCAGAAGTTAAACATGGCTCGAGTATTACAATTTTAATACATTTTTTTCTTTCTTAAAATGCGTAGACATTTTTTGGTAACCTCTGCATATCCAAAGGAAATGAAATCATTATCTCAAAGAAATATCTGCACTCCCATGTCCATTGCAACATTGTTTTTAACTTCTAATGAACAGAATTTGCATCCAATATTTATAACACCTGTACCATAAGCTACCCATATTCTTATTTAAAAGTTTTTATTTTTAATTGCAAAAATACAAAATTGGGTGTTATAGTTTCCAGTGAATCTTGTTTTACACAGTACTGCAACTGGTCCAGGTTTCTCTAATTTCTACAAAAATGGGATATTCCAGGGCTGCAGTTCACTGTGAATACCAAATCTTCACTGTTCTCACATGAATATAGGAGCATAATTCATGATATTTGATAGGAACTTTAAGAAGCTTATTCAAACTTTGTTGCCTGTTCATTCTAAATACTTAAGCTCTTCATGTTTTATTATAAATCCTTGAATTTGGGGCACCTGTGGCTCAAAGGAGTGGTGCGCCAGCCCCATATGCCAGAGGTGGTGAGTTCAAACCCAGCCCTGGCCAAAAACTGCAAAAAAAAACAAAAACAAAAAAATAATAATAAAATAAATCCTTGAATTTATAATTATCAAAACATCACACACTTACAACATATGCAAAAGTTACAATGCACAAACAATAAAAACCAAAGTATATATATATATATATATTTTTTTTTTTTCAGTAAATCTTAACTATTTAAAAACCAGAAATGAGGCTCAGCGCCTGTACTCAGTGGTTAGGGCGCCAGCCACATACACCGGAGGTGGCGGGTTTGAAACCAGCCTGGGCCTGCCAAACAACAATGACAACTACAACCAAAAATAGCCAGGCACTGTGGCGGGTGCCTGTAGTCCCAGCTACTTGGGAGGCTGAGGGAAGAGAATCGCTAAAGCCCAAGAGTTTGAGGTTGCTGTGAGCTGTGACGCCAACGCATTCCACCGAGGGCAACATAGTGAGACTCTGTCTCAAATTTAAAAAATAAATAAATAAAAATAAAAACCAGAAATAATGATAAACTGGCACCTCTCCTATTGTGCAGAGCATTTCATAGACACACATCATGCTGTTCACAGTGAAATAGGCCACATTGGTAGAAAGCTCCACAAATGTTTCTCAGCTGCCACCCATCATAGCTAAGATTGTTGCAATATTAGCTTGAAATTTCAGTTTACATTATAATTTGTATTAATTAATTGTATTATTCTTTGGCGGTACTATAAAGATATCTGCCAGCCTGTGCCAAATGTTTCTGAATTTTAACAAGATAATTGTATAGGGAAGAGGAATATGGCTGAATAGTAATCTTAGAGCAGCAATAGGATGTCCTGGCTGCTCTTGACATGTAAGGACAGATGACATTTTTGAGGACTGTTGAGATCCAATGGAACAGAGAAAATGAGTAGTTAGAATAGAGAAGGGATTTTTTCAAAGATAAAATAAATTTTAGAATTTTTGCTTCACAGTTTGAATTCTCTCCAAGGCAAGTTTTGAATCAAGGATTTAAGTGTAAATATTTAGGAGATTAGGCATGGTGGCTCATACCTGTAATCCCAATACTTTGGGAGGGTGAGGCAAGCGGATCACTTGAGGCCAGCTGTTCAAGACCAGCCTATGCAACATAGCAAGATCACCATCTCTCCAAAAACTAGAAAAATTAGTTAGGTGTGTTGGTGCATGCTGGTGGTCCCAGCTACTCTGGAGGGAATATTAAACTGTATTAAAATTGTAGTACTCAATATATACATTGAGTACTCAAGAGCAGCCTATGCAACATAGGCAGGAAGATTTCTTGAGCTCCGGGGTTCAAGGCTGCAGTGAGCTATGATGATACCACTGCACTCTAGCCTGGGGCAACAGAGGGAGACCCTGTTTAAAAACCAAAAAAAGTTTATTTAGGAGATAATACAATAGGAGACCTATTGAGCATGTGGAGAAGGGAAATGGGAATGGAGGCTGTGGATGAGCAGGCTCCCACTCTGGGCACCTGCAGGGTGATTCTGCTAGATGAAAGACTGTAGAACACCCCCCAGAACTGCCCCAGTCAGGAATGAGGAAGAGGAAACCAGGAATTCACCCAACAATCCCTGTCTCTCGACAGCTAAGGGTCACTCTTAAGGGCATCAAGTCCCAGGATCGCCTTCATGTGCAAGCTGTGCTGCTCTGTGGCCAGACGAAGAGTCCAAGCACAGAGGTGCAGGGTGGCAAAGGTAAGCCAGGATCGGCGTGCTTGGGAGATATCCAGGTGACACGCTGCAGGCTGGCTGGGGCACAAATGAACGGTGTCTGTTCCAGTTTATTTATTGATGAGAACAAAGGAACAGATGGGGATAGGGGATTCCTATTGCAGGAAAGAGTGGGGAGAACTGCTGAACTTCTGAAACCAACAAGAGGAGATGAGATGGGGCGCAATGGCCCCAAACATCTCCACCATTTTTTTTTTCAATTGGTCCAGGATGTCTACGGAAGAGGCGAACCTCACCCAGGTCTCCGAGTTCCTGCTCCTGGGCTTCTCGGAGGACCCTGGGCAGCAGCAGCTGCTGTTCATCTTCTTCCTAAGCACATACCTAGTCACGGCGCTGGGGAACCTGCTCATCATGCTGGCCATTGCCAGCGACACCCGGCTTCACACTCCCATGTACTTCTTTCTGGCCAACCTGGCCTTCGTGGACATCTGCTTCACCTCCACCACCATCCCTAAGATGCTTGCCAACCACGTGTCAGGATGCAAAAGGATCCCTTACGCAGGCTGCCTGACCCAAATGTTCTTCTTCATCTGGTTTGCTGGCATCGACAGCTTCCTGCTGACCGCTATGGCCTATGACCGCTATGCGGCCATCTGTCACCCTCTGCATTATGCCAGGACTGTGACGCCACAGCTCTGTGGTCTCCTGGTGGCAGCATCCTGGACCGCCGCCTTCGGGAACGCCCTGACCCACACAGTCTTACTGGTCCGCCTCTCGTTCTGCACCCACAACCGGGTCCCCCATTTCTTCTGCGATCTGAGCCCTCTGCTGAAGCTGGCCTGCTCGGACACCTTTCTCAACAACGTGATGGTGTACACCGTGGGCGCCCTGCCGATCATCACCCCTTTTGTGGGCATCTTAGTCTCCTACACACGCATCTTTGGAGCGGTGCTGAGGATCCCGTCTGCAGGCGGGAAGCGGAAGGCCTTCTCCACCTGTGGTTCTCACCTCTCGGTGGTGTCCCTGTTCTATGGGACACTCATAGGGGTTTATTTCAGCCCCATGTCCTCCCACACGGCCCAGAAGGACACGGCTGCTGCAGTGATGTACACCGTGGTCACCCCAATGCTGAACCCTTTTATCTACAGCCTGCGTAACAGCGACATGAAGAGCGCGCTAGGGACCCTCGTCAGCCGGAAACCAGCGGTTACCCAGTAAACACAGGATTGGGAGGCCTGAGCCTTCAAATACACACTCACCTGTCTTGACTTTCCTCGCACAGCCCTCATCTTAAATATTCTCTTCTTTTTTTAATATTAATCAATATTAATAATAATAATGCAAAGAAAGTAACATTCACATTGTCAGATAAGAGTATGTCTACTATAGAATGCTTTGACTCTGAGGCTCGGTATGGAGTCATCACTTAACTTCTTATTTTCTTTTTCCAAAGTCTCAAAAAATAGACAACTAATATTTATAAATAAAAGTAAAAGATAATTTCAAAAACAGATCATGCCAAATCTTATAGACAATAGAAAAAGAAGAAATATTTCAAAATCATTCTACTTGATCTGGATACACCTAATATTGAGATTGAAGAAAATATATTGTTATAAAGGTAAATTACAAACATATTTCACTGATAAATGAGGATGCAATATCCTAAACAACATATTAACAAGTTGAATTAAAAATTAATGTTTAAGTAATGTACTTTGGTCAAAATTGAATCTAATTTATGTAAAAATTAATCACTATTGTCTTTTCTTTTTTTTTTTTTGTTTTCTTTCCCTCACCCCCTCCCTCCTTCTCTCTCTGTCTGCTCTCCCCTTCCCCCAGGCCCCTCTGTGTCATTAACTGTCATTAATTGTCCTCATATCAAAGTTGAATACACAAAATTCATGCTTCTCCATTCCTGTGATGTTTCACTAAGACTGTGTTCCACCTCCATCCAAGTTAGTACAAATGCTGCAAAATCACCATTTTTTGATAGCTGAGTAATATTTCATGGTATACATATGACATAGCTTACCAATCCATTGCTGGGTTGAAAAGAACACTTTTACACTGCTGGTGAGACCTCAAACTAATACAACCTTTTTGGAAGAAAGTATGGAGAAACCTCAAAGAACTCAACCTAGACCTCCCATTTGATCCTGCAAATATTTTCTTCTTATGCTTTCATTTGGGTTTTTTGTTTGTTTGGTTGGTTGGTTGGTTGGTTTTTTTTTTTTTTTTTTTTTTTTTTTGCGCCCTGGGTAGAGTGCTGTGGCATCACAGCTCACAGCAACCTCCAACTGTTGAGCTTAAGAGATTCTCTTGCCTAAGCCTCCCAAGTAGCTGGGACTACAGGCGCCCGCCACAATGCCCAACTATCAGTTCATTTTTTATTACTTTATTTTTCCGCAAACTATTTATTGAACATTTATTTTAATATCTTGGGCACTCTTTTAAGGGCTGAGGATGCAGAAGGGAAAAAACGAAATCCCTGACCTTGTGGAGCTTAAACTCCAGAACGCAGGACACCTCAGGGTTAAAAGGAAGTGCTCCGGAAACCAGAGAGACCAAGTTTCAAGTCCCACTTTGGACTAAGGTTCATGTTAAGCTGCTATCACAAAAAAAGACCTAAAATGCAAAAGCTTAAAAGTCACTACCTTTTGCAGACTGGACTCTGGTCTCTTTAGCAGTATAGTTTCTTCAAATAATAAATAGTAGACATCTGGTCTAGTTGCCTTAGTTTAGCTAATTCAATTTCTTGGAATGATATCCAATTTTTTTTGTTTGTTTGTTGAGACAGGCTCCTGCTCTGTCACCCAGGCTAGAGTGTCATGGTGTCGTCATAGGTCACCGAAACCTCCAACTCCTCAGCTCAAATGATTCCCCTGCCTCAGCCTCCTGAGTAGGTAGGAGGCACCCACTACCACTCCTGGATAGTTTTTCCTTTTATTATTATTTTTTTTTTTTTTTGAGACAGAGTCTCATTTTGTCACCCTCGGTAGAGAGCTGTGGTGTCACAGCTCACAGCAACTTCAACCTCTTGGGCTCAAACAATTCTCTTGCCTCAGTCTCCTGAGTACCTGGGACTACAGGTGCTCACCACAATGCACAGCTATTTTTAGAGACAGAGTATGGCTCTTGTTCAGGCTGGTCTCGAACTATTGAGCTCAAGTGATCCAGAGTGCTAGGATTACAGGCGTAAGCCACTGTGCCTGGCATTTTTTCCATTTATTTTAGAAATGGGGTCTCACTCTTGCTCAAGCTGGTCTTGAACTCCTGGCCTTAAGCAATTCTATAGCCTCAGCCTCCCAGAGCACTAGGGTTACAGGCCCACTATTACTTCTGTTTAGGAAACAGGAAGCTATTGGTCTTTCCAATTTGGTGATGTTTGTGACTCTGAAGGGTGACCAGCTCTGATCTAAGAGCATCTGTTTATTTTAATTCTTGGCTTACAAAGCAGCAACAAGAGGCCAACTTTTGGTGACATTCATGCTCTTTCCTGTCATTCTAGAAACACAGGTTCAGTAGACAAGTGATTTACCTTTTAGGTTATCTCAGGTGATGGTCTTAGTAAATGTTATTCTTTGACATAGCAAAGGTTCCCTACCTTTCTAGCCTGCAATATTTGTGTCCTCACCTCCAGACCACTAAGTTAATGTAACCAATTTTCCATTTTCATAATGGCAGCTCACTACTTCTAGAACTGATTTTCGTATTAATTAGAATTAATGCACCAAGTGTGGTGGCTCATGCCTGAAATCCTAGTACTCTGGGAGGCTGAGGCAGAAGGATCGTTTGAGGCCAGTTGTTTGAAATCAGCCTGAGCAAGAACAAGACTTCATCTCTACAAAAAATAGAAAAATTAGCTGGGTGTGGTGGCACATGCGTGTAGTCCCAGCTACTCGGGAGGGTGAGGCAAGCAGATCACTTGAGCTCAGGAGTTGGAGGTTACAGTGAGCTATGATGATGCCACTGCCTTCTAAGTGAGGTGACAAAGAGCGACTCTGTTTTGAAAAAAGGAAGAAAGGATGGAAAGAGAGAAAGAAGGAAAGAATGAGAGATTAAGAGAGAAAGAGAAGAGGAGAGGAGAGAAGGGAAAAGGAGGGAAGTTAAGGGGAGGGAAGGGGAGGAGAGGATAGGAGAGAAGGGGAAATGAAGGGAGGGGAGGGGAGGAGAGGAGAGGAGAGGACAATGGCTTATTTGCTGTATTAGTTTTCTAGGGCTGCTACAACAAAATACCACAACTAGGTGGCTTAAAGCAGCAGTCCCCAAGCTTTTCAGCACCAGACCCTGGTTTCATAGAAGACAATTTTTCCATGGCATGGGCGTTGGGGAGATGGTTTCAGGATGTTTCAAGCGCATTACGCCTCCACCTCAGATGATCAGACATTAGAGTCTTGTGAGGATCTGCAACCTCTATCCCTCACATGTGCCGTTTACAGGAGGGCTACTGCTCCTATGAGGATCTAACGCCGTGGCGTATCTGACAGGAGGGGAGCTCAGACAGTGATGTGATGGGGAGAAGCTGTAAATACAGGTGAAGCTTTGCTCACTCACCCTCTGCTCACTTCCTGCGGTTTGGCCTGGTTCCTAACAGGCCACTGACCAGGCTGGTACCAGGCCACAGCCTGGGCGTTGGGGACTGCAGGTTTAAAGTACAGAAATATATTGTCCTACAGTTCTGGAGCCTAGAAGTGAGATTAAAATGTCTGAGGTTGGCTCAGCACCTGTGGCTCAAGCGGCTAAGGCACCAGCTGCATACACCTGAGCTGGCGGGTTCAAATCCAGCCTAGGCCTGCCAAACAACAATGTCAGCTGCAACCAAAAAAATAGTTGGGCATAGTGGCAGGTGCCTGTAGTCCCAGCTACTTGGGAGGCAGAGGCAGGAGAATCACTTCAGCCCAGGAATTGGAGGTTGCTGTGAGCTGTGATGTCACAGCACTCTATCCAGGGTGACAGCTTGAGGCTCTGTCTCAAAAATAAATAAATAAAAATAAAAAATAAAATGTCTGCGGAGAGTCATTCCACATTTCTCCCTTAACTTCTCAGGGTTTGCTGCCCATTCGTGGTGTTCCTTGGCCCATAGATCTCTCCCTTCGTCTTCACATGGCATTTCCCTTATGTGCATGTCTGCCCCCAGATGTCTCCTTTCTATAAAGACACCAGTTACATTGGATTGGGGGCCCACTCCTCCCCAGTACAACTTCCTCATAACTACATACACACTATACATGAAAAAATCCTATTTCCAAACAAGGGCACATTCTGAGACACTAGGGGTTAAGACTTCCACATATGAATTGGGAGGAGGAGAGACATAATTCAACCCATAACACTTGTTAAAAAGGAGAATTTTAAAAAGGACTCTAGTGGATAAATGGTATGAGTAAAGGAGATGTTTATTTCTTTCTTGTGTAACAGCTAGAGTCCTAGGTCAGTGAGTGACTCCACCCCTTTCAATCACTCAGAGACCCAAGTGTCCTGTCTTATTGCTCTCACATTTCCCGGGACATCATCTCATCTAAAAGATGGAATCTATGGACTCTGGATTACTAAAAAATAATCAGAGAGCACAGAAAAGGCAACCCTAGTATATTGAAATTTGAAAAAAGGACTCTAGTGGATAAATAGATAAGCAAAGTAGATGTTTATTTGCTATATTAGTTTTCTCACATTCCATGCTGGGTTACACCTAGCTGCAAGAGATTCCAATAAATGTAGTATAGGTGGTCAACTGTGTCACTACGCTGTGGATCTCTTAATACAGAAGAAGAAAATGGATTTTTGTGGATAGCTAACAGTCCACATATCATCCCTCTGGCCACCAAATACATGTATATGCAAACATGCTTCTTCCTACCATAGAACACATTTATATCCCTCCTTGAATAAGATAGTTTAACATCCCATCTGACTGATGCATCCAGCTCAGACTTCAAAATCCCTGAGGCTCAGTGCCTGTGGTTCAATGGGCTAAGGCGCCAGCCACGTACACCTGAGCTGGCGGGTTCGAATCCAGCCTGGGCCCCGCCAAACAACAATGACGGTTGCAACCAAAAAATGTCCGGGCCTTGTGGTGGGCGCCTGTAATCCCAGCTACTTAGGAGGTGGAGGCAGGAGACTTGCTTGAGCCCAGGAATTGGAGGGTGCTGTGAGCTGTGATGCCACAGCACTCTATTCAGGGTGACAGCTTGAGGCTCTGTCTCAAAAAAAAAAAAAAAAATCCCTGGCTGATATACAGTCTTCTTCATTAGGGTGGTCTAAATGTTTGTCTCATGAGCCAATAATTTGTAAACTAAAAGTCAATTTATATGGCTCTCTCCTCATATGATGGTACGTGTACAATGTTGGACCTCTTGCTAGTCCACGACAATGATCAAATTTTGTTGGCAGTACTTATTTTAATGACCCTCTGCTGATAAAGTGGAAGAAGTCTTTTGGTTAGACCCTGTTTGGCTCTTTCTGGGAAATTCCATTGTCTATTGTTCACTGTAGTCTCTGGTTTTGCCATCCGGGATGCTCTTCCTTGTCCATTTTCTTCCATAGCCACGTCTGAAATGAGTTTTAAGGACGATGCTCAGATTGCTCTACAGTTACCACAGCCCGATTCCTTTGGTACAGATTAGGGAACTTGGTATTTATTGTCTTAGGGCTGAAAGACAGGCTGGGCTCATGGTCTCAAGACAATTTTCCAAAATATTTAGCAAGCTACTTGCTTCTGGTCAGTAACCATACCCAAAGTTCTATCATAGATACAGTTTTTGCATTTCTTAGTTCACCCAGATCTCTCTACCACAATATTGGTAACTATCTGAGGTCATTCAAAACAAAAGCCTTAAGTTGGAAGCCTTACTTACCACTCACTATTGAAGAAATAAAGGTTGGACTGGGTGCAGTGGCTCACACCTGTAATCCCAGCACGTGGGAGGCCGAGGTGGGTGGATTGCCTAAACCCACAGGTTAGAGTCCAGCCTGAGCCAGAGTGAGACCTCATCTCTAAAAATAGCCAGGCATTGTAGTGGATGCCTTTAGTCCCAGCTACTTGGGAGGCTGAGGCAAGAGAATCTCTTAAGCCCAAAAGTTTGATGCTGCTGTGAGCTATGAAGCCACAACATTCTACCATGGGTGACAAAGTAAGACTCTGTCTCAAAAAAAAAACAAAAAAGAAAGAAAGAAAGTCCAGGTGATTTCTTCAACTCTTTGAAGAGTCTCTTCCATCTCTGTTTATAAATTGGCCAAATTCTCACCCACCAAGTCCATATCTTTCTTGTAATACTTGGCTAAAAGCAGCAAGAAGCAACCAAATCACAATAATATTCTATCTCTTTCACTTCATCTACAGATGCAGACTCAATTACCATTTGAATTATCTTTCTAGTTCTCTAAGATAATAGTTTTCCCAACTGTTTTGCCTTAGCCTAAGGAAAATATCCAGCTTTCTATGAAGAAATATCTGTGTCCTCACAACCTAGCCATTAGGCAAATACCATCTATCTTTATGGCTGCACCCCACTTCTGAAACCTATTACTGCATTTGTTAGGACAAAAGTCTAAGCTCCAGTAAAAAGAAGAGAGAGGTCCAAAATGTAATATTTCAGACAAGGTAAAATTTACATATCTCTCTAGTTCCAGGTCTTCGAGCACTCATTTGGGGACTTAAGTTTTTTCCATCTCATTTCTTCATCAATCCCTAACACATTACTCTGTGTGAAAGCTGGGTCATAGGTAAGTCTATATTCCAGCGTGCCAGTGCGGGGAGGGAGCAAAGAGGTGGCGGGTATACTGTCTTAGAGGCTTCATCTAGAAGGTGCACACATAACTCACCTTCAGATTCCATTCATAACTACCCACATGACCTCACTGCAAGGGAGGCTAGAGAATAGAAGGCGCCTGCCAGGTCACAATTCTGTCTGCTACAGAAGAAGGAGAGAATAGATCTGCTTCAGACTAGTATTCCCCAAAGTTGCTTCTGCTATTTTCTTCCTATGTAGATATAGGCTTGGGCCAGCGATTTCATTCTCATAAGTAAAATAAAGATAATAATACCTGCAGCCTAGAAATGTTAGGAAGATTAAATGAGATAATGTGCTGTATGTATACTGGTGAGCAAGATGATTTAAGATGTTAAATGATTACCCCATTTTATTTAAATGTGTATTAGGAAAAAACCACAACTAGTACCTCAATCATGAACTTAGAATGAGGCTAAATGAATTATTTGAGATTTTTTAATGATAGATTTAAAGAAAAATATATATTGCCTATAAGCTCAGCTACTCCAGAGGTTGAGGTAGAAGGATTGTACAAGGCCAGGAGTTCAAGAGCAGCCTGGGCAATACAGCAAGACCTCATCTCTAAAAAAAATATTTTTTTTAGTTCAGCCAGGTGTGGAAGCACATACCTGTAGTCCCAGCTATTGGGGAGGGTAAGGTGAGAAGATCACTTGAGCCCAGGAATTTGGGGCTGCAGTGAGCTATGGTTCTGCCACTGCACTCCAGCCTGGGCAACAGAGCAAGATCCCATCCCTAAAAAATTAAATTAAAAATAAAGAAAATATCAAGTAATTGATAGAAGTACCTCTGGTACACAGAGATCGCCTTAACAGATATTCTTGATCACCTCTACCCATATTTCTTCAGGCTATCCTGTAGTTCACCTGCACATAATTCTCATACACACTAGCAATTTCCAACGTGGAATATTCCTGGCCCTGCATAAGAAAGACCAAAAGCATCAGGATATCAATGCCAGAAAGGTAACCATTCAGCAATGAATATCAAGAGCTGGTGGGCAACCACCCTCGGCATCCTTCAGTGTGATACTCTGAGTATCTTCTACTCGGTCATTCCGACTATCCCAAGTGGAACCACGCCCAAGTTGTTCACTCACAAATGTATCTTCCTTCCCTGTCTCCTTTCCCTGGAACCAACTCCCACAAACCCTTATTTTGGGGTCTGCTTTTTGGGAAAACCAAAGTAAGACATGGACAAAAGTTGGAGGTGATGAAAGAATGAATGAAATGTGAAAACCCTAAAATAATGCATCTAAATACTTCCTCCATGCCTGGCACATAGCAAGTGCTCAGCAAATGCTATTAGTTATTGTTGGTGTTACTTCTTTCAATTCACATCACACAAAATTCACCTCTAAGTGTATGGTTCAGGGGCATTAAGTACGTTCACTTCACGCAGCCTTCACCACTGTCCATCTCCAGAACCCTTTTATTTTGCAAAACTGAAACTCAGTACCCATTAAACACTTCCTCCCCATCTCCCCTCTCCCTAGCCCCTGGAAACCATCATTCCAGTCTCTGCTTCTATGAATACAACTACTTTAATTACTTCATGTAAGTGGAATCACACAGTACTTGTCCTTTTGTGACTGGCTTATGTTATTTAGCACAGTGTCCTCCAGGTTTATCCACATTGTAGCATGTGTCAGAATGTCCTTCCTTTCTAATGCTGAATAATATTCCATTGCTCAGATATATCACATTTTGTTCAATCATTCAACAACTAATGGATAATAGGGGTTGCTTTCACCTTTTAGTTATCATAGATAAGACTGCTATAAATATGAGTGTACAGGTTCAGCACCCGTAAGTCAGTGGTTGGGGCACCAGCCACATGCACTAGGGCTGGTGAGTTGGAACTCAACCCCAACCTGCTAAACAACAATGACAACACAACAAAAAAATAGCTGGACGTTGTGGCAGGCACCTGTAGTCCCAGCTACTTGGGAGGCTGAGGCAAGAGAATGAGGTTTGAGGTTGCTACAAGCTGTGATGCCACAGCACTCTACCGAGAGCGACATAATGAGAATCTGTTTAAAAAAAAAATGGGTGTACAATGCTGTTTTTACCTTTTATTATTCATTTATTTATCCAAAGTTCCAGGAATTCCAATATGCCAATGTCCAAACTGAGGTCATTTGAGGAATAATTTCCATATACGGTCAGCCCTCCATTTCCATCCTCAGATTCAACCAATCACAGATCCAAAAGATTTGGGAAAAAACAATTAAAAATTACAGCACATGGCCCGGTGCCTGTAACTCAGGGAGTAGGGTGCTGGCCACATACACCGAGCCCAGCCCGGGCCTGCTAAACAACGACAACAACTGCAACCAAAAAAAATAAAATAAAATAACTGGGCACTGTGGTGGGTGCCTGTAGTCCCAGCTACTCGGGAGGCTGAGGCAAGAGAATCTCTTAAGCCCAAGAGTTTGAGGTTGCTGTGAGCTGTGATGCCAAGCACTCTACTGAGGACAAAATAGTGAGACTCTGTCTCAAAAAAAAAAGTGACAGCACACCAATAAAAAATAATACAAATTTTAAAACAATGCAGTGTAAGAACTATTTACACGGCATTCACGTTGCATTAGTTATTACAGGTAGTCTAGAGAAAATTTAAAGTAGACAGGAGGACGCATGAAGAGCATATGCGTTTCCTCTGCCAGTGTTTATAAAGGACTTAGACATTTGCAGGTTTTGGTATCCAAAGGGAATCCTGAATCAATCCTTTGAAGATACATGGGGATGACTGTAATTTGGGGACATAAAGTGATTTCTCATAAAAATTGATTCCCGAAGCCAAAGAAGGAACCTTTGGTCAATGTCCAAGATTTTGGTCTTTCCTTAACGGAATGATTCACCCAAAAAAGTGGACAATTTAGCTTAATTACCATTGGAAATTTGGCAATGTCAGGAAATATTTTGGTTATCATGACTGGGGATGGGTCACGAGATCTAGCAGTTGTTGCTAGATCGACATCCTCCAATGCACAGGAGTGCCTCGTGCTATAAGGAAAGAGTCGGGCGGTAAGAGTTAAGGAATTCCATCCTTTCAGGCTAATATTTCAATCTTGGCACTATATTAACTCTTTGCTGCTGCACTCTGCACCTGGTCAGAAAGGTAACACAGAAGTGGGCCACATCCAAGTTTCCAAAAGAGACACGTTGGTGACAGATGACATCTTAGAGACAGCAAGTAGGTGTCAATATCATGAAGGGTCTGAAATCTTACCCTCCTTGCAAACTGACTTTTTAACCTGCCACACCTTAATGGATGCTGGCAGAGGACAGGAGACTCCAGGGTCAGAAACAAAAGACTTTATTGTTAGCTGCACAGCAGGCAATATGTGGTTTGTGTTCACACCAGTTCCTTCCATGTCCCGTGTTGGGTTTATTCCACAGCCATCCAACTCTGAGCTCTGAATTCCCAATTTTTATAGTGGACTGCTAACAAACCTGTCCTACTTTTATGTCAGAGGAAGATGTTATCTTTATTATAACAGCAAGCAAATCAGCCCTCTGCACAGAGCAGGCAGAAACTATCTTTCAAAGCTATTTGCTGTATAAATAGTTAATTCTAATCCCAAGTCTACCACTTCTTAGCTGTGTGGTCAGCATTGAGCAAGTTACTTCATCTTTCTGTGCCTCCCCTTTTCCTTTGGTAAAATGGAAATAACAGCACCTATTTCATGGCGTTATTGGGAAAATAAGTGAGTTTCTACAAGCAAACAACATGGGCAGATTGACATGTCAATGTTAACTATAATTATTATTAATCATTGTGATGATGGTGCCAACCTTGTGGTCATGCCTGTTTTTCGGCATTCATGGGCAAGTTCTCTAACCCATGTAGTTCCCTCAGAGTATGCCTCAGAGATGTTGAGGAGGACATACAGCCCTTTGTGCCCTCTCCCCAAACACTGACTTACCCCTTCCCAGGTAATTCTTTTTTTTGAAACAAGTTTTCACTCTGTTGTCCCGGCTAGAGAACAATAGAGTCATCATAGCTCACTGCAACTTCAAATTCCTGGACTCAAGTAATCCTCCTGCCTCAGCCTCCCAACTAACTGGGACTGCAGGGGCCTGCAACATTGTCCTGCTAATTTTTTACTTTTTGTAGAAATGAGGTGTCTACAAAGTCCAGGTTGGCTACAAACCCCTGGGTTCAAAAAATCCTCCCACTTCAACCTTCCAAAGTGCTGGGATTATTGATGTGAGCCACAGTGCCTGACTCAAGGCCATTTTTATCATCATCTTTGTCATCTTATTATTCAGTTGCACCCTGTGTAGCAAGACTGCATAGAATATAAGCTGGAAACATACTGACTCTTCTCTATCAGAACTCAGTAAACTCACTGCCTCCTTGGTCTCTCTGCATGCCTCAGACTGCAGAAGACACCTTGGTGGGGTGGGGGAGGGATCATCATACTCCGTCCTCTGTTGTTTAATTCCTGCAGC
The DNA here is from genome assembly GCA_963573935.1 of Arctocebus calabarensis. Taxonomy (NCBI): domain Eukaryota; kingdom Metazoa; phylum Chordata; class Mammalia; order Primates; family Lorisidae; genus Arctocebus; species Arctocebus calabarensis. Next base: position 61,740 of record CAUYON010040262.1, on the reverse strand, counting down.
CTTGTCACCCACTACACTCCACCGCCACCTCTGCACTCTGGGTGGACATTCTCCTGCTCTGGGTCCCTTCTACTTATGACCTTTGCATATGCCCCACCACCACCCCCTACCATTCAGACTTCACTTCAATTGTCATCTCCTCAAGGAAGCCTTCCCAGATTTTCCACTCAGGACTAATCAGGTGCTCAAATTATATGTTTTACTTGGAATTTTTTTTTCCTAGAGACAGACTTTCACTTTATCCCCCTCAATAGAGTGCCATGTAGTCTCACAGCTCACAGCAACCTCCAACTCCTGGGCTTAGGCAATTCTCTTGCCTCAGCCTCCCAGGTAGCTGGAACTAGAGGTGCCCACCACAACGCCCGGCTATTTTTTTGTTGCAGTTTGGCCAGGATAGGTTTGAACCTGCCACCCTTGGTATATGGGGCCAGCGCCTTGCCCACTGAGCCATAGTCACCGCCCTTTACTTGCATTTTTAACCCACACTCTTGATGCCCTCCCAGGTGTTGTTCTGTACACCACAGGTGACCTTCTTCCAGTACCTGCATCTCTCTACTGGGGAGAGGGAGGGACTTTCTCCAGCTGACATAGCCTAATAAAGGCAGATAGCAGTGTTAGCAAATCAACACACACGCCAAGAGCAGCTTTTAACAAATGAAAGTGTAGAATTGGTGGATAAACGCCTGTGGCTCAAAGGAGTAGGGCGCTGGCCCCATATGCTGGAGGTGGTGGGTTCAAACCCATCCCCAGCCAAAAACTGCAAAAAAAAAAAAAAAAAAAAAAGATGAATTAGTGGATAAATACCTCAGCTCCCTCCCCTCTCAGGTGAGACAACGCCAAAGAATGTGCTCTCTGCTGCCACCAACAGGTCCCAGTGGGACTGCATCCTATTTGCCCAAGAGGCGACTGGCTTCATCACACACGCTTCACTGGCCACTTTCTCTTCCTTGTTTCACTGCCCCACCCTTTTTGTGTCTCCTTGGGTAACCTCCCAAATAAACTGCTTTCCCTCAAATTCTTGTATAAGGGTCTACTTGTAGGGGTGCCCAAATTAAGAGAGCCACTTTCTCTATTGTAATTAATTCCATAATTTGAGTTATTGGTTGTTTAGGAAAAACTCAAACCACTATTTTCCTCTGCTCCCACACCACACCCATGCAGAAGACCTCTATGACTCTAAAACATGTGAAGATTTCTCCCCACCAGCAAACAAGAAATCAGCAGACACAAGCTGGGTGTCCTTCAAGTCAATTCCCACACTGTCTAACAAGAGATAACATCATGGCTCGGTGCGTGTGGCTCAACGGGCTAAGGCACCAGCCATGTACACCTGAGCTGGCGGGTTCAAATCCAGCCCGGCCCGCCAAACAACAATGATGGCTGCAACCAAAAAAATGGCCAGGCGTTGTGGCGGGTGCCTGTAGTCCCAGCTACTTCGGAGGCAGAGGCAAGAGACTCGCTTGAGCCCAGGAATTGGAGGTTGCTGTGAGCTGTGATGCCACGGCACTGTCTCCAGGGTGACAGCTTGAGGCTCTATCTCAAAAAAAAAAAAAATGAGAGAGAGAGATAATATCAGATACTACAAGGTAAGGGCTCAGTCCTCAAGACTGTCCCCTGCTTTGGACCCCAGGGGCAAGGCTATACCTCCAGAACTTCTGACCAACTGGCTTCAAGTTGGGGTTCCCACAACCCCCTCTTTAGGTTCAATTAATTTGCTAGAGCAGCTCAAAGAACTGGGGAAACACTCATATCTGCTAGTTGGTTATAAAAGATACAAATTAACAGCCAAATGAAGATATACACAGGATGAAATCTGGAAGGCTGTAAGGATCCCAAATGCAGGAGCTACTGCCCCTGTGGAGTTCCATCCTTGATCACCTTTCTACCAGCCTGCATGAGTTCAGCTCTCCCAAAACTCTCTAAACCTTGTCCTCTTGGGTTTTTATAGAGGCTTCATTACATAGGCATGACTGACAACCATGTAGAAATGTGATTGGACAAAAAAGGAATGATCTCAACCCAGCCAGTCCTGTCTGTTCAGATTCTTCCTGGCCGCTGGGCAGGGTTCCTTCCTCCAGGGTATAGAGCAGGACTCTCTCAGGAATGAGGGTCTTAGGACCCACAGTCAGATTACAGTCCTGCCTTGGACAAGTGAAGGTCAGAGAGACATTCTGTCTCCAGAGGCTGTTTCTTTTTTCTTTCTTTTTTTTTTTTTTTTTTTTTTTTGCAGTTTTTGGTCAGGGCCAAGTTTGAACCTGCCACCACCGATATATGGGGCCAGCGCCCTACTCCTTTGAGCCATAGGCACCACCCTCCTAAGGCTGTTTCTAAGGCTAAAAGCACCATAAAATTATGACAGAAGACTATAACAAGGGCTATAGGAGTTATGAGCCAGGAACTCTGGATGAAAACTGATATATATACACACACACATACTAGATATATAATAGACTATATATATACACACACCATAATATCACATGGATTGTCTTGCCCCACTGGGCTGAGTCATGTCTAACATAGGGTCCCTAGAACTCACAGTGCCTGGCATATAGTAGATGTTTGATAAATGACCCTGAGTCCCACAACTGAAGTGACTGGGATGGTGCCAGAGACTTCTGTCTCTCCTTACCCCCTACTAAAGCCCCAGGGGGAAAATTGAAGGGCAGGAAGGAAGTTCATTCCTTCCAAGCTATAAATGGCAGCCTCTATCTGCCCCATGCCCCGAGCCACACAGCCCAGAGGTCTGGGCCAGGACTCCCCAGGGGCCAGGAACCCCAAATGACCCTCCAAGCCCTGGCCAGGACTCCTAAGGTATCCCTGGGGCAAATGCACAGGGAGGTTGTAAGTCCATTCCTAAGGCTGTAGAATGGGGGGGGGGGGGGCACAAAAGACCCTGATGGAGCCATGCAGCTGGCCTAATGCCATCCCTAACCACCTTCTCCCCTCCTCGTAAGATTCCACCTCAGGAGGTCCCTGAGCAAAAGACTGTGCCAGGGACAGGGTCTGCCTTACAAGGCCATGGAGCAAGTGGACATCTCCTGCGGGAGGGATCCCTTTCCAGAAGTGGTGGTGTCAGGTCTGGAATTAGCCACAGCACTTGTGGTGAGGCTGGTTTTAGGGTCTCCGGGGACAGGAGGTATAGACAAGCTGACCTCTGTTGACTTCAGCCGGAGGCAGTGAAGCTAATGAAGGCATAGTGGAGAGGGGAGCCCTAGGACTCTCACCAGCTCTGTTCTAGAGTCAGCTGGGTTACTCACAAGCTGGGTGGCTGTGGAGAGCCACTCTGGGCCTCAGTTTCCCCATCTATAACATGGACAGAGGATAATAACTGTAGCTCATTTATAGGGTTTGTTGCAAAGATAAAGGAGACTCAGTTTGAGCCACCTCGCCCGGCTGGATGGCCTTAGGCAAACCACATGAACTTGAAAACGAACCTCAGCTTCCTCCTGTGTAAAATAGGAATAAACTCAGTCCCCAACCTCTTAGGGCACAGGGAGACTCAAGTGACATGTTACAAATTATGAGCTTAGCTGATGAGGTATTCATCACCTATTCGGTGTCTCTCAATCGGCATTGACATTCTCCAGGATGCAATTACTACTTTCTGCTTGTATCACTAGAGGAAATGGAGCCTGCACAGCCAGGACATGAGGAAGGATGAGATAAGAGAGAAGGATGGAGAACAGAGTTGGGGAGGAGTCCGGGAAGGGCCCCCTCAGCTGCTGAACATGGAGAAAAGCCAATGTCCTTACTACATGAAAGAGGTTCTAGAATGTTCTATTGCTACCATTTTGCCCCCTCTCCCCAGCACAAGAGTGACATCCTCACCATGACAAAGAACAGGAAGCTGGCTTAAGGGATGGTGAAGTAGCTGGGCCCACGGCTAGGAGCTGGTTATCCTGGCCTGACCCCTATGCTCCCCAGAGTTTCACTCTTCATCCTGTTCCCTCTGAGGCCTTGGGCAGAAAATAACAAGGAACCTGGATATCACACCTAGAAGTCTTACTGCTTGATCAGGTCAGTGTTTGGGAATCCAGGAAGGCTTCCTGGAGGAGGTGACATCTGATCTGGGCCTTGAAGCATGAATATAAATTTCATAGGCAGAGAAGCATGTGTGTGTGTGTTTATGTATGCATGTATGAATACATAGGGGAAATTGCTCATTTTATTTTATTTTGTTATTTTTTTTTTTTGAGACAGAGCCTCCAGCTGTCACCCTGGACAGAGTGCCGTGCCATCACAGCTCACAGCAACCTCTAACTCCTGGGCTCAAGCAAGTCTCCTGCCTCTGCCTCCCAAGTAGCTGGAACTACAGGCACCTGCCACAATGCCCTACCATTTTTTGGTTGCAGTCATCATTGTTGTTTGGCGGGCCCAGGCTGGATTTGAACCCGCCAGCTCAGGTGTACCTGGCTGGCGCCTTAGCCTGTTGAGCCACAGGCGCCAAATTGCTCATTTTATTAATATGCATTTCCTCATTTTCTGGTGGCCACAAATAAGACTGTAGCACAGGCCTGCTCCAAAGTAGCTCACAGTCCAAAAACAATGCTTGAATAATAACAATAATAGTAGTAGCTCCCGCATTCTAAGCATGCACTGCCAGGCCACAGCACATGAGAAGAATTCCATTTCAGTCAAATGAATGAATGAATCAAACTTTCTGAAATTAGCAAATCCTGCGCCACATTGCTGGTGGAAGAGAGGCAAGCCAAGAGGACTCCACAAGGAAAACAGGGGTCCTGTGTGGGGAGAGGTGGAGAGAGGAGTTTGTGTGGTCTATGTGGGGAGTTGAGGAGCTAAGGCCATCTGTTGTTCTCGTGAGTACTGTGGAGCCATAGCCAGGTTCTGAGCAGGGAGGGAGGGAGAGCATGGGATCTAAGGAGGGCAGCAGGGGTCTTCATGAGCTCAATGACACAGCCCGGAGTATTTGATTGAATGTAAGCTGGATGTGATAGAAGCAAGGGGAGCAGGCAGGAGAGACAGAGGCAAAGAGATATAGAAAAAGAGTTGGGATGGGTGAGGTGGCTTACGCCTGTAATCCCAGCACTCTAGGAGGCCGAGGCGGGCAGGTTGCTGAGTTCACAGGTTTGGGATCCGCCTGAGCTGGAGCGAGACCCCGTCTCTAAAAATTCCTTGGTATGGTGGCAAGTGCCTGTAGTCCCAGTTACTCTGGAGGCTGAGGCAAGAGAATTGCTTGAGCCCAAGAGTTTGAAGTTGCTGTGAGCTATGACACCACATCACTCTACCAAGGGTGACCAAGTGATACTGTCTCAAAAAAAAAAAAAAAAAGGAAAAGAGGTGGAGAGAGACACAGAGACAGTCATGGAAAGAGAGACAGAGGGAGAAGACAATGAGAATGAGACCCACCAGAAACAGGTGGCAGTAATCCAGGAAGGCTCCCTGGCGTGGTGGCAGAAGTTGGGACCAAAGACTGACCCATAGAGGAGAGGAGGAAGGAGGATAGGAGCCTTCCCACTTCACAGCACCCAGACTCTGCGTCCACCCCACAGCTTTTCTTTAATCTTTCCAATGACAGAGGGGGAAACTGAGGCCACCTGGAGTGTCCCCACCCTCAGGCTCTGCTGCTGCAGTTCCCTCTGGGCCTGTGCTATGCCCTCATGCTCACACAGGACCTGTGTCACCAGGTTAAAAATGGAAATGGTACATGCCTTTTTTTTCCCTCCCTTTAAGAAAACCCTAGGCCCAAATAAGGCGAGGGCTGCGGGGAGCCGGTGAGCTGGCCAAATCCTCCTGAGCGAGTGGCAGCTGGCCCGGCGGCCTGGGCTTGGGCCTCCTCCAAGACTCACCCAGTAGCAGGGCGGGTGCACCCTGGAAGGCTATAAGGGCCTGTCCTCCACCCTCCGAGGTTCACTCAGCTCCACAGAAGCCACAGCCCCGACCGCAGCCACCCTCTGAGCCCGTGACCCCCACCCCAACGCCCAGACATGGAGGCCATCAAGAAGAAGATGCAGATGCTGAAGCTGGACAAGGAGAATGCCATCGACCGGGCTGAGCAGGCAGAGGCAGATAAGAAAGCCGCCGAGGACAAATGCAAGCAGGTGAGCTGCCCTTCTCTGCTGGGCTGCGCCATGCTGCCCAGCACCCACTCTGTGCTTGCTCCCCAGCCAGGGAAGGCCAGGCTCTGAGGCTGAGGAGGCATGGGCACAGAAACCTGCTCAGGTGAGGGCAGAGAAAGAGTGAGGCGCCATTGTCTTCCCAAAAATGGGGTGCCTGGGCTGGAAATTGGGGGAAGGAGCACTGGGCCCCATCCTCAGCAGGGTCAATGGGAACAAGGTGAACTGGAGAAGTAGAAAGAGAGAGAGAGGACAGGGTGAAAGTAAAAGAGAGAAAACTTGTACAAAAGGGAGGAGAGTTTTGTGCATAGGGGTATACTAGATTTTCTTACTACTGGAAGGTAAGCATATTTGTGTGTATTTGAGCAATTTCATGTATCTGTTTATAAGTGTATTGGTGTGTGTTTTCGCATTTCTGTGTGTACCTGTGTGTGTGAGCATTTCTATGTGTGTACCTGTGTTGTACATGTCTGTGTTGTGTGTGTGCTTGTGTTTTGACTGGAGAGAGGATGGGGGTTACCGTGAGATGGAGAAGGTGAAGGAGAGGTGTGAGTGTGGAGGGAGCTGCGTCTGAAAGAGTGCGGACGTGTGTGACTGTGTGCGTAGACATGTGGTGTTAGTGTGAGTCTGTGGAGGGGAGAGTCTGGCTGTGTGTGCACTTATGTGAATGTGACAGTGACTGAATGCATGTGTCAGGGTGGCTGCGTACTTGTGCTGCCGTGCGTGTGTGTTAGGGTGACGGCAAGTTCTGCCGACATGTATGTGTGTGGGGTTGTGCATGTTTGGATAAGTGTGTGTTTCTGTTGGGGCGTGTGTGTGTGTATGTGTGTTTGGATGAATGTGTATTTTTGTTGGTGTTTGTCAGTGTCTATGTCTCTGACTGTGCATATGTGTGTGTCTGTGACTGTGTTTCTGTTGGCATGTGTGTGTGTGACTGCTGGTGTGTATGTGTGTGTGTCAGTAGCTGTGTTTCTGTTGGTGTGTGAGCTCATGTTTGAATGAGTGTATCTTTCTGCTGGTATATGTGCATGTAGAGGAGAGGGTGGCAGAGCTGTGTGTGAATATGAGTGACACTATGCCTGTGTATCTGGGAACACCCAACCAAGACTAGAGCCTGTAGATTTACACCAAAGCTGCCCAGGGAGGGTGGCCCCGCCCTTGGATGTGTGGTGGGGGCCCAGGGCTGTGACCTGTAATGGGGGTGAAAAAATGGGGCTTGGGGGATGGGGTAGAAGGTAAGTTAAGAGTGAGCCTGAGAATCTCAAAGTGTCCCTATAAATCTGGGGATGCCCCTGCCATCACTACTATAAGCCTGGGGTCAGGGGGAGGTGGCCTACTCACGGCGGGCAGAGGCAGAGAGGTCAGTTTCCATCCCACAGTGATCCGGGAGACCACCCTGACCAAGAGCTTTGGGGATAAGAGTCCCAGGAGGCCCTGGCACTAGGGGTGTATCAAGGAGCTAATGAAGGGGCAGTAAGTAGAGGCCTGGGACAAAACAGAAGTCAATCATCTAGGTCTGGGTGACTGGAGCAGTGAGTGGGAGGAAGGAAAGGAGTCCCCACAAGGCTTACCACACCCAGGGTCAACTGTCAAGCCCTCAAAAGCATCCAGGTCTCAGATAAACCCAGGGTGACACCCAGGAGGGAGACATCCAGGTTGGCAACAGCAAGTGCCCAGCCCTGCCCAGTCTAGGTGCCAGGCCAGCCTGGCAGGTAAAGGTGGCAACTCTGAGCTCACATTGGCCATGTCTGAATTGCAGCCACGTTACAGGGTGCCCAGAGCAAACACCCTCCTCACCTCTTTGTACCTTGATGGCCACATGTGTGAGAGGAGGATGTAACAGTGGTGCCTCCCTCACTGACACCATGGCAGGATTAGAGGTGATTGTGCAGGCGGAGCCCTTGGCCCAACCTCTGGCACAGAGTAAGCACTCAATATATGTGGGTTTATTTCCTGCCCCACCCTACTTCCCTTTTCGGCCTCCCCATCCCCCAATGTCCTGGCACATACGCACTCCTCCTTCCCTTGCCTCTCCCTGGCAAACACAGAAGTCCATTCTGGGCTGGGCCCTGGACTGCCAGCTTCTAGCCATCATTTAACCCTCACATGAAGGACTTAGACAGAGATATAGACAGAAGCAAATTTATGGCTCTAATTCTCACTAAAGTGTGAGTGACTGATGTCGCTTATTTCCCACAGGCAGTCGCCAGTTCAAAAGGGAAGGATTTGCAAATCCTTTAGCCAGGCATGTGGCCAAAGAGGTGAGGACAGATTCTCCAGCCTCTACCTGGACTTTTCATTATGCTTTAAAAAATTTTTTTTTTGTCCACAAAGATATCCTACTAGGGTGAACTTAGCTTCTTCTAGCTTTGTGACTCAGAGAAGGGCATTTTCCTGCATATCCCTGAGCCCTCAGTGTTCTCATCTGTGAAAGGGAACAGACAATGCTTTCTGATGGTTGGGTGTGGAACCCAAAATCCCTGAGGTTCAAAGCAGCAATCAGAGCCCCACAGGGCAGGTAGCCAATCCTACCTGGAAACAGAGGTAGGAGGTGGTGAGGAACTCAAATTACTCAGAGTGCCTTACGCTACAAGAGGCCAGAGAAAGCACATCTCAGGGCCAGGCTGACCCTCAGGGGTAATCAGCCAAGTCCGAATTCCTGGTTCTGCCTTTCTAGTGTGGGAACAGGACAAAGCAGGCCAGCCCCAGCCACTTCCTGCCTGCCCCCTCCCAGATCAGTGACATCCTCCACAACTGGCCTTTGACCCCACTTCCTGCTGCAGTCCTGCCCTAAGGCCCGGTTTGCAGGGACTAAGGTGTGCAGCCCATGATCCTCCTGGCTGTCTCACAGGCGAGGAAACTGAAGTCCATAAAGGACAATGACTTGCAGGGCAAGGCATGTGGAATTGGGACAGAAGAAAACGATGCCAATGCATGTAAGCCTTATTTATTTTTCATAGTCACCACCTACCACTGAAGAGTTTAAGGTTGTGTCAATGAACCATTCCACAAACTTCCCACAGTGTTCCAATGCTGGGCCCACAGTGACCTTAGACCTGACCTCAGGACTGACCCCCTAGGAGTCCCAGGCTAGGGGAGACAGAGTCAAACACAGATGTCCCAAGTTCAGAGGGGGCTAGACCGGAGGGAGAGACAGAAGCTGGGAGCACTCAAGGTATGGTGAGGACTCTGCTCAGGGAAGCAGGGCAGGCTACTGAGGGGGTATGGAAGACCAGTCAGAGTCCTCCCAGCAGAAAGTGGGCAAACAAACCAGCTTAATATTTATAATGTGCTTGGTATATTCTAAATGCCTGATACCCATCTAGTCCAACATCACCAAAAAACATTGTCAAAACCCCAAGCCTTTTTTTTTTTCTTGAGACAGAGCCTCAAGCTGTCACCCCGGATAGAGTGCTGTGACATCACAGCTCACAGCAACCTCCAATTCCTGGGCTCAAGTGAGTCTCTTGCCTCCACCTCCCAAGTAGCTGGGACTACAGGCGCCCGCCACAATGCCGGGCCATTTTTTGGTTGCAGCCGTCATTGTTGTTTGGTGAGCCCGGGCTGGATTTGAACCCGCCAGCTCAGGTGTATGTGGCTGGTGCCTTAGCCCGTTGAGCCACAGGTGCCAAGCCACCCCAAGCCATTTTTAAACCCAGATGAGTCCTGAGCTGTCAGATTTTTCTCTCACTCTTCTTACATGTTAAGAGAGTCCTATGCTGGGCACACAGTTGGTACTAGTAAATGCTGTGATCCACAGACATGGAAGGAAGCTGAGTCAGGACTGACCTGTGAAATATCTTTAAGGAAACTGGCTCATTTTCTCAGTAAAAGCAGAAGTTCAAAAGCAGCTGCTAGGGTGCTCAGAGACTACCACAACAAGTCTTCCATTCTGTAGATGGGAAAATTGAGGCCAGAATAGGAAATGAGTCACAGGGCTGGGATTTGGCATCAGGCTTCTAGGCTTCCCACCTACCCCAAACTGCCTGGAGGTCAAAGTCAGGCCCTATAAACCCTGACTTTGGCTGAAGCTGTTATCAGCCCTTGGGTGGGCCCTGTCATCTGCCCCTGGATGACCATGGCCATCCTTGGTGTGCCCCTGGGGACTTCAGATAGATCAGCCCTCCTGCTGTCCATAGCACCTCAGCTAGACACCCTTGCAGGGCACTTCAGTGACTTAAGCCAAACTCCTAGCCTCTGCTGCCACCCTCCCCACCATGTTTCTCTCCGTCCCTCAGCTCAGCAGTAGGACACTCAGCAAGTTCTGGGATGGGAAGCCCCAAGATAATACCATACTGAGGCAGGAGGCCTTTTAAGAATTTACAATAGCATGTGCATGCAAACATACACAGAGCACTTAGTACATTTTGCACATGGTCTCAGGGGTCAGCAAATAACCCAGATTAGACTCGGAGGTTGGTCTAGTTGCAGAACAGCTTTTAGAATAACATACCCTTCTGGGAAAGGAAGAGAAGAGAAACAAGTCATAGAGTCATAGAGGAAAGAAAGACTAACTGCTATGAGGGACAGGACCAACACTGTCTTTGTCAATTCAGGCATTTATAACAAAACGTGATAAACTGGCTGGCCTAAATAACAGACGTTTATTGCTCACAGTTCTGGAAACAGTATGTCCAAGATCAAGGTGCCTGGTGAGGGCTCTCTAGATGGCTTTAGACAGCTGCCTTCTTACTGTGTCCTTACACCAAGCAAGATTAATGAGCTCTGGTGTCTTCCTTTTCTTATTGGGCCCTGATCCTATCACTGGAAGGTTTACCTTCATGACCTCACCTAAACCTAACCACCTCCCAAAGGCCCCATCCTCAAATTACCATCACATTGGACATGAGGGGTTCAAGATATGAATGGGGTTGGTGAGGCAAAAGCATTCAGTTCATAACAGGCTTATGTTGGGAAGTGAGGTCAAATCCTACACTGTGTGACCTGGGGGAAGTCATGCCACCTCTTTGGGCCTCCTGCTGTGCAGAGGCGGGTCAATGAAGGAATGGCTCCAGTGAGGGCTGTCTGGGCACCCTAGAATAATGTATAAGATCCGGAGAACAAACAGCCTGAGACACAAGTCAGATCAAGACATGAACTGGACAACACCACCCTAAGTCAGAGAAAGGGGTGGAGGGAGGAAGATACAGCCTGGAGGTAGCAGGGAAGGTTTTCCCAGCTGACTCTTGACCAGTGTGATGGGGGGCTGAGGTGAGTGATGGGGGGTAATGGAGGTGTGATGAGGAATGTGGTTTATATCCCACAGACCTGAGCATCTCAAACTGGCGATAGCAGGAGGGTGGAGGCAGACTCTAAGGATAAACAGAAACTACTGAAAAATTGGGGAAGGTACAGGACATTTTTATTAAGATGAACACACCAAATAGACAAGAATTTTAAAAATTTAAACTGAGTCTTCAAAAAAAGTGATCCTTGGGCGGTGCCTGTGGCTCAAGGAGTAGGGCGCCAGCCCCATATGCGGAAGGTGGCGGGTTCAAACTCAGCCCCAGGCAAAAGCTGCAAAAAAAAAAAAAAAAAGTGATCCTTGAGGGATAGGTTTCTTCTAGCCAAGGCCCCCACACGCCTAGTATAAGCATTTTGGTGAAACTAAATGAGGACCACTGCCTTGGGCAACAGCGGGTGGGGGTGGGTGGGAGGGCCAGACCTACTCCTTAGAAAGTTTCCCAGCTTGCCAAGGGGGAGGGGGGCAAGCAGAACTAGAAGGAGATAAACTGAGGATGGGTAGCGGGAATCCAGGCCCAGACAACAGAGGTCCCCTTATTATACTTTTCCCAGGATCACTGGGAGGCTGCAACCTTGAAACTGAAAATGTAAAATTGAACCTGTTTCCAGGAAACATGTAGGCACTTTGGTTTCCCGAAACTGTGTATGATTCCCTAAGAGTACCGGCAACTCTAACAAGGATAAGAACAGGTGGTCCCCAGAACAAGCGAAGGATGTGAGAGCCGCACTAACAGGTAGCATTTTTGAATGGTGCTTAGAACTGTCAACCCTGTTTTACAGATGAGGAAACTAAGCCCAGAGAGAAAGACGAGGGCTCTTGTGAATATGAGGGACACCCCTGCACCACAGGGTCGTTGCCCCCAAGCTGATGGGTCCCCCCTTTTGTCCCCAGGTGGAGGAGGAGCTTACGCACCTCCAGAAGAAGCTGAAAGGGACGGAGGACGAACTGGAAAAATACTCTGAGGACCTGAAGGAAGCACAAGAGAAGCTGGAACTGACCGAGAAGAAAGCCTCAGACGTACGTGCGCAGTAAAAGGGGTGCCGTGGCAGGGCCAGGCGGGAACCCGGGGATCCCGCGGGCGGGAAGCGCCCGAGGAAGAGAAGGAGGAGGAGGCGGTGCCTCCCGGCACTTTCTCCAAATAAGTCCCGAAAGGGGCACTTTCCAGCAGCTGCGGCCAGCGGTGCCGACGTCAGGCCCTCCCCCAGCGGTGCTGACGTCGGCAGCCCGGTCGGGTGACCTCATCGCCCCGACGGCAGCCGGGCCGGGGGCGGGGAGAGGCGGGGGCGGCCCAGGCGCAGGCAAAGGCGCTGGGGGTCTGGGCGCGGCTGCTGCAGCTCTCGCCCGAGCGGAGCCGAGCCTTGCCGTGCTGAGCGCCCGCCGTTGCCCTCTGCCCGCTGCGTGCGCCTCCGCGCCATGGCCGGCCTCAACTCCCTGGAGGCGGTGAAACGCAAGATCCAGGCCCTGCAGCAGCAGGCGGATGAGGCGGAGGACCGCGCGCAGGGCCTGCAGCGGGAGCTAGACGGCGAGCGCGAGCGGCGCGAGAAAGTGAGCGCCCCAGCCCCGCGCCCGCACCCCTCAGCCCAGCGCCCGCACCCCGCGGCCCGGCGCGCCCTCCTTTCTTCCCTTCTCCCGGAGCCTCCCGCTTCCCGCGCTCCCCGCCGGCCTTAGCGCCCTCCCGCCTTGCCGCGCCGGATCGTAGACCTGTACCCCGCACCCCTTTCTCCGCAGCCATCCTTCCTCCCGGGCCTGGGGACGCGGGAGGGGGCTCAGCATCCGCGTCGGGCGGGGCCGGCTGAGCGGGAAAGGGGGGATGGGGCCGGGAGGGGTGCTCAATCCCGGGGTGGAGAGGTGGGAGCGGGGTGCCTTCTGGCTCCGACTTGGGACTGGCGCCTGAGTCCAGGGCTGGGTGGAACCCATGACTGGACCTGGAGGCGGGAGTGAGGATAGAAACGTTGAGCTTCCATTGTCTGGGGGTTGACCAGCCGACATGGATTACGGCAGTGGGGTTGGGAGGGGGGCTGCGGGGGCGTCGCACTTTCTCGCCTCTTTCGCAGCTTCCCGGCTCCTGCCAAACTTTCCCAACCGTTCCCAGTGGCGCGGCGGCGACGTGTCTAATTCAGACCGCGGGGGCTGGGGGTGGGGTTGGGGGGAAGGGAACAGCATTAGTTCAGTTCTCTCTAGGACCGCAGGACCCGGTGTTCGTCCAGAAGGCCCCTGGAATGTTAGCACAGGGCCTTAGACCCATGATCATTTGAGCTCCTACAGTGTGCCTCCGCCGTGGGTCGGGGGAATCTGAGATAGACAAGTCTGAAAAAGGGGGGGGTCTCACCATCCCCTGACTGTCCCTCGGGACAGATTTGGATTCTAATCTCATCTCATAACTCTTACCAGCTGTATGACTTGGTACTTAATCTCTGGGAATGTGTTTCCTCGTCTGTAAAGTAGGTGATAATACTGATAACCTCCTGGCCAGTAGGTGAGAGGATCCCAGGAGTAGAATCCCTCAGCATGATGTCTGGCACACAGTAGGTGCGCAGTTCGTAGTTTTTCTTCCTTTAATCTATCCTAGGAAAAGTTCACAGTGTAATGGAAGCAAGCAGGGGCACACAAATAAGGCCAACGAAGTATGACTTGTGTTCCTGAAGTTTTTTGTGCTTTGTTACGGGAATATGACAGAGGAAAACATCCAAACAGCCGTGGACAGGGGAGGCTTCAAAATGGAGGCTGAGCATAGTCTTGTAGAATAGATAAGTTCGCTGGGACAAGAGAACTGGGTGTGCAAAGACTCAGAGACAAGATAGTCGTGTTGCAGGCAGAGGGGTTCGAGGCCTAGGGACTGTGACAGCTGAGTGCTGGGGCTCAGAGTGGGGACCCCAGAAGTGTAAAAGATGCTGGGTCAGATGGTGTGTATTGACAAGTCTAAGAAAAGCCCAGACTCTCGCTGTTCTCTGTTCAGTGCTGGCCTAGGTTGAAGGGTTTAATCCTTTATAAGGGCTCCTTTGGCCCAAGTAGGCATTAGAAACCCAGTGTAAGCCTCAAACAGTAGCTGGTCTGGCCTCTTTCACACACCTAACTGACATAACTCTCCCTCTGATCTCCTCCCAAGCCATCTCGCTGAAGGACAATTACTTCTGCTTCAAAATGGCCCTCAGCCACCAGCCAAGACTTAGGAATGGGGACAGTCCAGTTGAGAGGGAAGATGTTTTTGGAAAGTTTAAGATTTCTTAAAAAGTTTACTTTAGAAAGCATGCTTCTCTTGGTCCGAAGAGGGAAAAGCTGAAGATGGATCCAGGGCATAGGAACTGAAACCAGGAGACCAAAAAAAAAAAGCCTCTCTCAGTCTCTTAAAGAATAAACCAAGAGCCTGGCGTGTGGCAGACTTCTGGGCCTGCCTCCCAACAGCTGGTTTCGTTTAGATTTTTGTGTGATTAACCCCGACATCTTCCTGTTCCTTTGCCACATGTATCTAGCAAGCCTCTTTTACCTTATAAGGGAAATCCTTTGTAGCGTGTGGAAGGCTTTGATTGCAGGAAGGGGTGGAGCCCAAATGACTAGCAGTGACTAGCAGTTTTTCAAAAATATATATATATGTATAATACTATGTACATGTGTGTGTATATCAGACCTCTTTCAAGTCCAGACATTTGAAAATCTGCCAAAAGCATGGTTTTTAGGATTCATAATTTCCCACATAAGGGCTGCTCACTTTTATTTTTTAAAACTCACTGGGCGGCGCCTGTGGCTCAAAGGAGTAGGGCACTGGCCCCATATACCGGAGGTGGCGGGTTCAAACCCAGCCCTGGCCAAAAACTGCAAAAAAAATAAATGAATAAAACTTATGGGGCGGCACCTGTGGCTCATTAAGTAGGGCACCGGCCCCGTATACCGAAGGTGGCAGGTTCAAACCCAGCCTCGGCCGAACTGCAGAACAGAAAAATAGCCGGGCGTTGTGGCAGACACCTGCAGTCCCAGCTACTCGGGAGGCTGAGGCAAGAGAAATCCCCTAACCCCAGGAGTTGGAGGTTGCTGTGAACTGTGTGACACCACGGCACTCTACTGAGGGCAATAAAGTGAGACTCTGTCTCTACAAAAAAAAAAAAAAGTATGAATCAAGCACCTCTATATGATCTTAAAAATTAATTCCCTGACTGCTAATGAACATGTGACTTTTCAGGGTGATGAAATTGTTCTAGAATTAGTGGTGTTAGTTGCAGAATTGTGTAACTACACTAAAAACTCTTGAAGGGAAAATAAAAATTGATTTCTACCCCACTTCCTGAAGATGTTAGGAAAAGTTAAGGTTTATACAATTTAAAAGAATGAAAGGCACCCACTCCTCAGAAGGAGGAGGTGACATTTCTTAAGACAGTTAACCAGTGGCTTTATAGGATTCTCCACATTAGTGTTTCAGAGGACACTGTGACTAGAAACACCTTTGAAGTCCTAGAAGTTCTCTGTTTCTGGGACTGGGATTGAGAAGCCCTTCTGACTTTCTACCTGTCCTTTTTAGCTAATTTTTCTATCTTTTGTAGAGACAGGGTCTTGCTTTTGCTCAAGCTAGTCTCAAACTCCTGGCCTTAAGTGATTCTCCCACCTCAGCCTCCCACAGTGCTAGGATTACAGGTGTGAGCCACCATGCCTGGCGAACTGGGCTTCTGACCCAGCACTTTATGACCCTGGAATTCCTGTTGTTATGCACTCTGCATGCTTCCTTCCTTGAAAAGCCAATAATGGGCTTCAGATATCTCCCGTACCTGTAACCAAGTTTTCTTTCCCTTCTCGTACCTTTTTGTCCCATCTCAGCCAGGCTTAGTTAAGGATGGTATTCTGAATAGTCTGCCTCCCTCTCACCCTTGCTAATTGTATGGTCAACATTGAACTGAGGCTAACATATTCTAGCATTTATCTTGCCATTCTGATGAGAGAGTGGTTTATGGGACAGGATGAGCTAAGAGGTCACTGGTACCTCTCCAGGAATACCACAGTGAGCCCTAGAACCCTCTACATAGTAGCACTGACTGTCTTTTTCAGGGAGGAGCCTATATCAGTTCTTATCCTAACATTGGATCTATTAAGAGTTGCTGGAGAGGCCAGCACTGTCATCTTGGAGCACACAGTGTACTTATCTGTCTTCTGTGTTGATGTGACTGCCCATCATAGAGTGGACACTTACCTTTTGTCACTGAGTGGTGGATGTTCCTTGACATTTTCAGGGAAGATCATACTGATACTTCACATTCTTTAAATAAGAAAGCATGAATTCCTTATAGCCTGGATTCCTGTGTGGGCTTTTGCAGGGAACTAAAAGGGTGCAGGGGAAGCTCCTATTGGTGGCTGGTTTGGTATTTCTTAATTTGGCTGCACCTCTGCCCTCCCTAGGCCGAAGGTGATGTGGCAGCTCTCAATCGACGCATCCAGCTAGTTGAGGAGGAGTTAGACCGGGCTCAAGAACGTCTGGCCACAGCCCTCCAGAAGCTGGAGGAGGCAGAAAAGGCTGCCGATGAGAGTGAGAGGTAAGGATGCTTCTAACTTGGTGGTGTCAGTGTTTGCTTCTGGAGAATGGGGATCATACTGACCTCCCAGAGCTGGGGTGAAAGTAGACAAGACCTGCATGTCCACAAACAAATGAATGACAGTGCTTTGCAAACAATGACACTGTGCGTAGAAATGTCTATCCTTATGGTGGCCATCAAGAAAAACTTCCAACAGTCAGAGAAAGGCAAAACATGGGCATATACAAGACTGCAAGTGTGACTGTCTGTGGTGGGCAGTTTGCAAAGCTCTGCTTTTCATTGGTAGTTTCAAGGCATCAATTTTTAGGGTGATATGAGAAGGGGAAATGAAAACTTGGAATGGGCTGTCTGCATCGATGATTGTTAGCAGTGCTGTCAGGCAGGGTTTTGCCTCTCAGATGGTGACACCGGTATTTTAGGGACATGTGCAAACTAGCACAGTTAATGTCCTTGCAGTGGGCAGTGCTTCTCACCCTCATAGCATTTGTACTGTGTTTGGGCCTCCAACATAGTGCTCTGCCTTGAGGAGCAGGATCATTCTCTGACACGCCTTGGCACATGCTCTGGGAAGAATGAGGGTAGTTTGTGTAATTCACAGAAGCAGCGGTCTCTGTGTGGTGGTAAATGGGTTCCTTGTGCAGCAATGATGTGGGCCGGCCAAATGGTCATGGTGTATCTGCCATGCAATCACACTGGAGTTTTCACTTAACCGATAAGAATCCACCATGATTTTCCACTTTAAACTCCTCCAAAGGATTCATTTCTCATTGTGCTGTTATAACTGTTAATCAGAGATTAGAAATCTACCAGGGATGGCTCTGTGCTTGTGGCTCAACGGATTAAGGCGCCAGCCACGTACACCTGAGCTGGCAGGTTCGAATCCAGCCCGGGCCCGCCAAACAACAATGAGGGCTACAACCAAAAAATAGCTAGGCGTTGTGGCAGGCGCCTGTAGTCCCAGCTACTTGGGAAGCAAAGGCAAGAGACTCGCTTGAGTCCAGGAATTGGAGGTTGCTGTGAGCTGTGATGCCACAGCACTCTATCCAGATGACAGCTTGAGGCTCTGTCTCAAAAAAAAAAAAGAAATCTACCAGGGAATCTTAAAGATTGCATGTTACCCAAGTTGGAAATTTCCTTCTGTGTACTGGAACAGCCAGGATGAAGGGAGCAGGTTCTGCTGCTTCAGCCACTAAATAGAGGGTGAAAGTGGCAGCTTAGGATGGTAATGGGGAAGTGTGAAGAAGGCAGTCATGAGGAGGCTGTGCCTGGTACCTAGATCAACTGCTACATGTGTTCCCAGCCTGGCAAGATGTTCACTTCAAGGGCCTTCTCAGGGGCAAACCAAAGGAGCCTGAGAAGGCCAATAGCTTGTTTGTATCACATTACCAGAGGCCTCTGGTGACACCCTTGTTGAAGACTGCTGTGTTTCAGTAGAAAGAATTCTATACTTAGAACTAGACCTCTACATTCAGGTCCTTCCACTGCCTTGAATTTCTTGCTTTGGGCAAGTCACTTTGAACTCTTAATTACTACAAAAGGTTTTTGAACAATAAACATCCCAGCAGGCATACTCACATGCTGAGGAGTGAGGCCTTGTACAGGTGTGGGGGGTGTTTTTGACAGCTAAACATGGGAATGACAGCCCAAATGAGTGTATGTATAGTCCTCCACTCTGGGTGGGAACACCACACATCAATGCTGTTATCCAGGTTGGCCTCTTTTGGGGGGGTCTCTGACCTTACCACATCCATTCCAGGCAGGGAAGACCAGAATGAGTCATGACTCTCTTCATGGTCCGCCAGCTGAGTTGTAGCAGAGTTCCAACTTTAGTTCAGGCCCTCCTCATCCCTTGCCTCATTGGTACCTGCCTCTTACCTAGTCTTCTGATGCAGTCCGTCCATCATTCTTTTTTTTTTTTTTTTTTTTTTGTCCATCATTCTGATTTCCACTCACTCCTATTTTTGAAATCCATCAGCAGGTCCTCTCTGCTCCCCGCCCCCCACCCTTAGCCTGCCTTTCAAGCATGCAGCCTCAACTCTAAACCCCTTGTCAGTTTCCATACTTATCCGTTCTCTTGTTCCTCTAGGGCTTTCTTGTGCAGTTCTCCCTCACCACAAAATACCCTTCTTCTCCTTGTTCATTTGCAGACTCTTACCCTTGGATGCCTAGCATTAAATGTCACCTCTTCTAGAAAACCTTTTGTGACTCACCCTCTAACCCCTGCTGCAGTAGAATTCACCTCTGCTCCTTGGCATTTCCACAGCCAGCTAGCACAGACCTTGAATCACATTGTGGCCACTGTTAGCTTACAAGTATTACTAGTTATTGAGTGAAGTATGGAAGGGGAGCTCAGATTCTGGAGCCAGACTGCCAAGCGTCCTAGTTCTGCCATGTAGCAGCTCTGTAACCTTGAGCCAGTTACTTAACTGCTCACTCTGCCTCAGTTTCTTCATCTATAAAATAGGGATAAAATACCTACTTCATAGGGCAGTCATAAAGGTAAAGGGGCTTAGAACAGTGCCCGGCTATTGGTAAAGATGAAGTCAATGTGAGCTTGATGGTGGCGGGGCCTACAGAACTTTTTGTTTATTTGTTTGTTTTTGAGACAGAGTCTCAGTATGTTGCCCTTGGTAGAATACCGGGGAGTCACAGCTCACAGCTCACAGCAACCTCAAACTCTTGGGCTTAAGCGATTCTCTTGCCTCAGCCTCCCAAGTAGCTGGGTCAGCAGGCGGCACCTGCCACAACACCTATCTTTTTTTTTTTTTTTTTTTTTGCAGTGTTTGGCCAGGGCCAGGTTTAAACCCACCACCTCCAATATATGGGGCCAGTGCCCTACTCCACAGGCACTGCCCCAGCTATTTTTTTGTTACAGTTGTCATTGTTGTTTAGCTGGCCCCAGGCAGTGTTTGAACCCACCAGCCTTGGTGTATGTGGTCGGTGCCGTACCCACTGTGCTTCAGGCACCAAGCCGCCTACAGAGTTTTCATCTTGCAGTATGGCGGATCAGAGATGCCTTCACATGAGAGATGGGTGGAGGTATTTGAGTGAATAGTGGTGACGATGGGGTTGCTCCTTGCAGAGGAATGAAGGTGATAGAAAACCGGGCCATGAAAGATGAAGAGAAGATGGAGATTCAGGAGATGCAGCTCAAAGAGGCCAAGCACATCGCTGAAGAGGCTGACCGTAAATACGAGGAGGTGAGTGGAGCTGGTGCATGGCAGGAAGCAGGAGGAAATGGATCTGCTGATAGGGAGGATGCTGGGGCTACCTAAAGGAAGCTCTTGATTAGGTCAGCAGTCCTTCTGCATGCACATCTGTTTATGCAGGACAACCAGTTGGCTATGAAACTATTATCTCCCACTATGCCAAAAGTCCTGAGGACACTTGTCTCTTGGTGGGAAAACTGATCAAATCACTTTTGTCCATCAGCTGAATGTTTGGCATAGTTGGATCTTCTAAGCATGAAAGCTCGCTCCTCCTTTTGCCTGTTTCTGTGACTCAGCCTTTATTCCCCTTCATCTGCCTCATTCCTGGAGTCTAAGGAGTGAATTAGGATTTCCTGTAGGTTCCAGAAATACTCAACTTGAAAAACCAGCAGAAGGCCCCACACTGTAGATGATCTGGGCAGGGTGGCAGTGTCTGTACCTTAGTGCGCATCCTATTAGATGCAGCTGGTGGGGATCAGTCTCATTTGGTCCTTTCTGTCTCTGCAGGTAGCTCGTAAGTTGGTCATCCTGGAAGGTGAGCTGGAAAGGGCAGAGGAACGTGCAGAGGTGTCTGAACTGTGAGTGGCAGGATGGGACTGAGCTGGTGCACAGTGGGAGGGAGTTGATTATGTTAGGAATTGACACTGACCAGGGCCGCGAGTGCTCAAGTAGACAGACGTCCAGGACTCATGGCTCATCTCTCCTGTTTGTTTGCATGGCTGACAAGAAAGATGGTGACTGGCTTGGCGCCTGTGGCTCAACGGGCTAAGGCGCCAGCCACGTACACCTGAGTTGGCGGGTTCGAATCCAGCCTGGACCCACCAAACAACAATGACAGCTGCAAACAAAAAATGGCCAGCTGTTGTGGCGGGCGCCTGTAGTCCCAGCTACTTGGGAGGCAGAGGCAGGAGATTCACTTGAGCCCAGAAATTGGAGGTTGCTGTGAGCTGTGATGCCACGGCACACTCTCCAGGGTGACAGCTTGAGGCTCTGTCTCAAAAAAAAAAAAAAAAGAAAGAAAGAAAGATGGTGACTATTTTTAGTCCCCTGGGAAGTGTTGCCCATATATGGACTCTTCCCACAAAGACATTAGGAAATAAGAGACAAGTGGTAGCAGAGAAGCCCAGAATTCCCATTATTATAGGGAAAATATCTCAGGAGGTATGCCTTCTTAACAGAACACTAACCTAAAGAAGGCAGGCTGCCCCATCAGTGTTTAAATGTTTTGTTCCTGGTGTCAGGGTTTGGCCATGACATGTTCTTGAGGGGAATTTAAGAAGCCTGACCAGGATCCTACAACCTCAAAAAAAACCTATCTCATCTTTGTCTTAGAGATGCGGAATCTGGCTCCACTGAGCATCCTGTGGTGCTGAGTGAGATCTGGTTTCACAAGTCCACTCCAGGCTTGCTTCCTAGAATGTCCGGTGTGAACTCTTGACTGTAATCTCCCAGCCTCCTGGCCTGGATCTTGTTCCTACACCTTCCAGAGCCTGCCTCATCAATCATAGATTTCATAAGTCCCTGATACCTCACCCTTGGCAGAAGCCCAGGAGTACTTTACAAGGCCTCCAAATACTCCTCAGACTGCCTTGCCTCTGCTTGGTATGATAGGGTTTTGATAAGTACATAGCATTGCATCTCAGAAAAATCCATTAACATTTTTCCCTACATTCCTTCTGCCCCACCCCCACCCCAGCAGTGTAGGTTTCTCCTTTTGAAAGTGTCTTTTAGGGGAATTGCCCACTGTAAAGGACTGTAAGACACAAAAATCCTTTGTATTTGTGCAGAAAATGTGGTGACCTAGAAGAAGAACTCAGGAATGTCACTAACAATCTGAAATCACTCGAGGCTGCATCTGAAAAGGTTAGTTGTTGGCTTAAGTTGGAGGGTGCCTTGCTGGATGTTGTTCCTTTCTTCTCCCAAGATACACAGGAACATGCCAGAGTATCAGGAATCTGACCTTTATTTGTTAACAGCAGCTTTGGTGCCTAGCAGCCACGGTTTTTCCTCACAGAAAGAGCTTTCCTATGGCTGGATTTCTCACGCAGGCTCTTGGGTACTCTTCCATGGTGTCTTAGTAGCATTTTTTATCTCCACTTTATATAAGGATTGAGATGGAATATGAGACTCCTCTTAGGGAGATCTGAGCATAATCATATAGAGTCTTTCTCTCACCTGAATCCCCTGGTTTCCCCAGAAATACCATCTCAAAAGTGGAACACCAGGTATCAGAGATAGAATTGGGCTTTTTAGGCTAAAACAGTACCCAAAAACAGTTGTTACGTGACAGCTGCATCAGGAGCTATGTACACACTCATCTCTTCCTCACTCCCACTCCTACTTCCCTGCAGTTGCACTGAACTTCAGTTTCACAGACATTCCAAGCTCTTCCGTCACCTATAGTTCTTCAAAATGGCTATTCCCTGAGCCTGACATAACTTTCCTTTGCCTTCTGTTCAATAAACCTCCATTAGTCCTTTAGGCCTCTGCTTAAACATCACTCCGTTACTGATTTCGCATCTAGATTAGGTGTTTCCTTACTGTGTGGTCCCATCTGCTTCTTATCAGTATGGTTTATCACATTTATTCTAACTACCCAATTAATTTCATGCCTTTCTTGCTAGAATGTAAGTTTTTAAAGACAGAGACCATATCTGTCTTGTTCAGAGATATGTCCCTAGTATTGCATTGTGCATATACTTGATACTAGGATATGCAAGGAATAAATGCAGCCCGTGTGTAAGTCAAACAGTGCGCTAGGCCAAAAAGGTAGTTGTTACGATTATATATGGCTTCTGCTCTTTTTACAAAATTTTTTTTAATTTTTCATTATTATGGGTACATTATGGTTGTATATATTGATAAGGTACATGTGATGTTTTGGTAAGGTGTACAATGTATATTAATCAAATCCGGGTAATTAGGGTATCTGTCACCTCAAGCATTTATCATTTGTGTTAGGAACATCCCAGTTCCACTCTTCTAGTTATTTTAAAGTATACCATAACTTTTGTTGACTCTGCTCTGGCTTCTACTCTTAAAGAGCTAAGAGTCTAATCAAGTGGAAGAGATTGACTAACAATTGCTTTAGGACTACAATAAAGGGATCATAGAAATTTGGGAAAGGTGTTACCAAGAAGAGGTGATTGATGGGAGCACAAATTCCAGAGTCAGGCTCCAGTCTTGGTGACCTTACATAACTTTTCTGTGACCCTTTCTCCATCTATAAAATGTGATTAAGGACATTTAACTATAATACCATTGACTGTATCTGGACCATGGCAAGCAGTTAACAAATATTAGTTAATATTAATCTGAGTTGAGCTTTGAAAGACAAATATAATTTCTGATAGATAGTCATGAGGGAAATGAATATTCTGTGCTAACAGACACATTCATAGACAAAGCTTTAGAGATAGGAGTCTATATGCAGGGAGTGGCTAGCACCTTGGGGAAATTGTTAGGAAAGGGGGTTAGAAACACTGGGCCAACTACTACAAAGGGCTTTGAGTGGCATCCATTTTTATTTGTCTGCCCCATCTTTATTGTATTTGTCTTTCAAGTTCTAAAAGGCTTTCCTGGAGATTCTGTGTTTCACACACATTTCTTCCTCCTAGAAAGGTCCCTGCCTCTCCTTTGCTTCTTATTCATGTTTATAGTGCTTTGTACACACACTTTTCTCCAAGACATAGGGAACCTGTCTCCTTTCAAGCTTTTTTTTTCTTCTTAAAGCTGTGTTTTGGTTTCTCCCACAGTATTCTGAAAAGGAAGACAAATATGAAGAAGAAATTAAACTTCTTTCTGATAAACTGAAAGAGGTGAGTGTGATTGCATGTATCTAATTCAGGTTTCTCTTAGGGCTGGTCTTGGAAAAATAGTAACTCCTTTCTTCTTCTTTAGGCTGAGACCCGTGCTGAATTTGCAGAGAGAACAGTTGCAAAACTGGAAAAGACAATTGATGACCTGGAAGGTATGAAGTTACCATCTAAGTATGTTTGTGGTTCCTCTCTGAAACAGCCACAGTCAGCTGGGAATATCTGTGAAGTGGTAAAGTTGGGTTTTGTTCACCTTTGGAAAGTGCAAAGTGATACCACATCTGGAGCACTGGAAAAGGACAGTGCAAATCAAATTCAGCCATGAGTTGCCATTTTCAGGAAGTAAAATATCTCTGCTTAATTAGGTCCACATGTGAGTACCAGAGACCCAAATATGGCTCTCTTATTTAAAAATAAAAGTCTTTACAATGTCCTTTAGTTTGCTCATTTCTGAGAGATGCCTGGCATTTTTCAAAATGCCTCACATTTTTACAGAAATTCTCTCCCAGAGAGCTCAAAGCTGATCACAAGATGAGAAAACAAATATAGAGACTGTTGAGACCTGAAAAGATTCTAGTCTGCAAATCTGGTACCTAAACATCCCAGAATTTCTTGAAGAAGTCCAATTTTAAAAATTCTATCCCATGTTCTTCGTGACATAGCCTAGAAATTCCAGAATCTTGAGGTTCAAATGAAATCTCCCCAACATTCGATCCCACTCAGAAAGGGTGTAAAATGTAAAAACTCATTCTTCAGGCCATGTGCCCTAGTGTTTGGTTTGGAAAGTGAAGTTTCCATATAAGGAAAAATGCCCAATTCCAAAGTACTACCTTTGGCCTGGGTAATATCACTAGAAGTCAGAAATAAAGGGATCAAGAGGTTGGTGGGGGGAAGCTCTGTCCTTTTCTAGTCACCACTGTTCTAAAGGTTTATTATGGCTAATCCCCTACTGAACCTGAGACCACTAAGAACTCACTCTGTAGATCCTTTGGTTTTTTTTCCTTTAACACAGAATGCAACTTTCTTCTAGTTCATGCTTTGTTTTCTCACTTTTGTTTTCCTTTCTTGTTGTTCATGTGTGGCACTCCATTCTGAACCTCATGATCTATACCCTGTATCTTTTCTTCCGTACTTCTCTCCCTGGGGACCTCCACCCTCTAGATGAATTATACACTCAGAAGCTCAAGTACAAAGCTGTCAGCGAAGAGCTGGACCATGCTCTCAACGACATGACCTCTCTCTGAGAGGCATTTGGGATGCTGCCTTCTGTCCTAGCAATACTGAAGTCTGCCTTCTCACTGTGGTGCCTACTGTTCCATGGGCTTCTAGGAACTCTAATTGCCTGCCTCCTGGTTTGATTTTTCAAGCCTTCTTCTGATGTGTCTGTTACTTTGTCCGAAATAAAAATAGGCAATCCTGATCTTCATGCCCTCTCATTTTCATTTTCTTCACTTGCTGCCTTTGAGCCATAGCTATGTGCCCTTATCTGTGGCTGGAACAAAAGTGGGTGATTAGCCTTCTCTCACAAATGAAGAGCCCATTACAAAAAAGAAAAGTTATACCTACATGATTCTTTTCTGAAGGGGTAAAAACAAAAGCAAGTTTGGCATGTGCTCTCAAATGGGTGTTAACTAACTGCATCTGCATGCCAATAGTTTTTCCTTAAATAGAAATTGTTTGAATGGAGACTCATCCCTATAGACCTCTTAAGCAGCTTAAGAATCAGCAGTATTTACAAAAACCAGCAAGCCTGTGTCTAAATGAGGCTACCCTTGAAAAGGGTTTGAGCTATGTATTCAAATAGCGGCAGTGGCACTTTGGTCTCCTTATTCTTCCTTTTCTCATTTGTTCTCTGTGTTATACTCTGAGAACGGGATTTTCCATGTCTTCATTGTCCATGAACCATTCATCCCTCAGTCCTGGGAGGAAGTTCACCAGTGAAGAAACTGACTGTACAGGAATTAGAGCATCCCATAGACAGGGAAAGGGAGTAAAAACTGCTATGATGTCAAAGAAAAGAAGTGAGGTGATTCTTACCTGAGTTCTAAACAAAGTTGTCTGAGGTGCTAACATCTGTCTCCCTTTATACTTAACTATAACCAGGAACCTTGCCTTAGTAACATCTCATAAGGTTGGCCTGTGGGTATTAAAAGGTCATACTTTTGGTGATCAAAAACACAGATTTTTCCCAAGAAAATTTAAATTTCAAATAGTCTATCCAATTTTCTCTTGCGTCTTACCACTACCAACTGAAATTATCCTGCAAACACTGACATTCAGATCTCCAACCCACATCTACCAAATTCCCCTTTGAACCTGGCATTGGCACACAAATCTACAATTAAATCATCAATATTTGGTCACTATAACTTGTTAGTCCTTATCCTATAATTTTTTAACTCAGGTGGGAAGATCTGTCTCAATTGTTAATATTCATTCCTCCAAAATACATCTCCCCTTAGCTACCTACACTTTTCCACCTCTAGCCTCTCCCTGTTCCTAACTGCCACCCATCCTGAACTTTTATAAAAACCATTCCCCTGACCAGGCAAGGTGGCTCATGCCTATAATCTAGCACTCTGGGAGGCTGAGGTGGGTGAAGTGCTTGCGCTCACAAGTTCAAGACCAACCTGAGCAAAAAGTGAGTCCCCCGTCTCTACTAAAAATAGAAAAACTGAGACAAAATCACTTGAACCCAAGATTTGGAGGTTGCTTTGAGCTATTATGACACTCTACCCATATAAGTGGCAACAGTAAGACTGTCACAAAAAATAAAAAAACAGAAAACAAAAACCATTCCCTTTACAAATTTCCTTACATATCCTCTTGAAAAGATTACAGACTATGTAGGAGACTACTGTTTGTTTGCTCTCTCTTTGTATTTGTTCCTAGGATTTTTCTGGACATTTCTAGCCTCCACCCTTTGAAATAACTATGCAAACTGGCTATCCAGTCATTCTACATAATTAAGCACCTAAATGGAATTTCAGAGAATAATGCTATGGAGTTGCACTACTATGTTGTTGATAGCCTGTGAGCCTTATCACAATTCTCAAGGGCAATTAACACCTTAAGGGAAAGTAATTTTATCTAGGACCTAATAACAAAATAGATGCTAGGGAATCCAGGTGACATGGTAAAGTGAGGTCAGGACTTGTAGTTGAGACCAGGGTTTGAATCCTAGCTCTACTGCTTTAGCTGTGCAACCCTGAATAAGCTTTCCTGCAAAGTAAAGGTGATATCTCAGTTATTCTGAGGATTAACTGAGATAAAGGAGAAATTGACTCATACATAGTCAGCATTCTGTTAATATTTATTCACCCAGACTAGACAGACCTGATAGATCCAGGTCAGTCACTTGATTTTTTTGTAGAGGTTTGTCAAAGGAAAGGTTCAGTATTTGTAATATGCCGTTTATGTAGTCGTTTTTCTTTCTGAAAAATTTCCAGGCTGTTTATACATATTATGAGGCATCTTGCTTTCCTCTAGTATTTTAATGAGTTTTGGCCTTATCCTTAATCAGCCATCACTCATTATAAACCAGTTCTTTCTCATGCTCTCATGCATAGCTCTAAATGGCATTTTTTTGAGGGGATAGTTTTTGGCCTGGACTGGGTTTGAACCTGCCACCTCCCTAATATGGGGCTGGCGCCCTACTCCTTTGAGCCACAGGCACTGCCAGCATTTTTTCTTTTTCTTTTTTTTTTTTTTTTTTTTTTTGTAGAGACAGAGTCTCCTTTGTTGCCCTCAGTAGAGTGCCGTGGCATCACAAAGCTCACAGCAACCTCCAACTCCTGGGCTTAGGCCATTCTCTTGCCTCAGCCTCCCGAGTAGCTGGGAGTACAGGTGCCCGCCACAACACCCGGCTATTTTTCTGTTTTGCAGTTCAGCCAGGGCCGGTGCCCTACTGGATGAGCCACAGGTGCCACCCATTTTTTCTTTTTTTAACTTATATCATCAGCTCAACCATTTAATAATATGTCAGTAAGTCTGCCTTAAATTTTAGTCATGTTGCATTTACCTAGGGTTTGACTGCATTGCTATAGATACATGGACACAATAACACAACTATGCTTGGAATTTAAACAGCCTCTACCAGAAGCTCCAAAGGAAAGATGGGGTACTGGATAACATTTTTCCTACCAATGGCACAGGGACTAATTAAATGGTACCAGGGAGATAATGTATTACGTCACCCATATCTAGGACTAAAATCTTACGTTTGTGTAACAAGTCATAGGTTCTGAAGCAATTCTCATTTATTCCACAGCATACATAGATTATTATTATGTCCATTTGACATATTGTAAAACTGAGACCTAGAAAGATTAAACAGCTTATTTCAGTGGTAAAACTGGGACTTAAATTCAGGTATTCTGACTCCAGACTTAATAGATTTAGCAAATAAAAATACTAAGTTGAATTTGAATACTAGATAGGTAATGAATAATTTTTTTTTGGCATAAGAATATTTCATGCAACATTTGGGATGTTATTATACTAAAATACTATTAGGGGCTCGGCACCTGTAGTTCACCGGCTAGGGTGCCAGCCACATACACTGGAGCTGGCGGATTCTAATTCAGCCTGGGCCTGTCAAACAGCAATAACAGCTACAACCAAAAAATAGCCAGGCATTGTGGTGGGCGCCAGTAGTCCCAGCTACTTGGGAGGCTGAGGCAAGAGAATCACTTAAGCCCAAGAGTCTGAGGTTGCTGTGAGCTGTGACGCCATGGCACTCTACCTAGGGCAAAAGCTTGAGACTCTGTCTCAAAAAAATATATTATTAGGGTGTTATCTTTAATTCACTTTAACTAAGCATCCTGTACTTTATCTTGAAACCCTAACTCAATAGGTGCTTGGTCCCTATTACCCCATGGTGTTCTGCTATAATTAAAATACAAAGTATTTTCTCTGCAGTGACTTTCACTATGGCACTCTGAGGTTTAGAAACCTTTTTTTTTTCCTTCCTTTAACAAACATGCTTATTAATTTATCTCCCCTCCGCTCTTAATCCTCACCAGAAAAACTTGCCCAGGCCAAAGAAGAGAACGTGGGCTTACATCAGACACTGGATCAGACACTAAATGAACTTAACTGTATATAACCAAACAGAAGTCGGGTTTCAACTGAACTCCAGAGCTCCATGTTCTTCTCTTGTAAGAAGTTTCTTTTGTTATCGCATCTTCGCTTTGCTGGAAATGTCAAGCAAATTATGAATACCTGACCAAATATTTTGTATCAGAGAAGCTTTGAGCACCAGTTAAATCTAATTCCTTACTTTTTTCAAATGGCACCAGCTTTTTTGACTCATTTTTTTATTTTCCTTAATTGCCTTTATTACTAAGGTAGGCAGGGTATTTCATATTGAGCATACTCTCTTAAGACTGGGGGCATTTGGTTCTAGGAAGAATAGCCCCACACCTTCAGGAACACAGAATCCAATTTCTACTCATGGATCAATTTAAAACACTGAAGAATATATAACCTTCTGGGTCACTGTTGGTCAAACTACAGGAGGCTAGGGACAATCACACGAGTGGGGATTTTCCATCCAGAGCCAAAAAAAACAAGGGGGGGCTATTGAGAGAAGTCGTAAACCACAGCTAGATTAACCTAATCATTCTGGCCCTTCTCCACACTCCACTGTGCAGAGCAAACATTCTCTTGAGCAGCCAGCATAAGAATGCTTGGGAAATAGTCATAATAATTACCCAGATATTTTCTGGATATATCTTTGGTGTTATGTTCTACATATTCCTTTCATTCAAATGTTGTTCTCTGAAGAGCAAGTGTCTTAGTCCAATAATGACTCATGTTTTTCTGCTCTATAAAGCCATCCACTCAGCAGGAATATGATGTTCAATCCTATTTGGGTTAGCCATATCAAAAAGATGGATTGCTATCAATAAACTGAGCAAAGAGTTTTTTTCTATTAGCAGAAAGAGCCTCTCTGGCACCAAAGGAGATAAAAATGTAATTGGCCTAACTTCATTTCCATACTTCAGAGAATGGTGTACTGAAGATTTACTTATTTGATTCCTTTGGAACCAAGTTAAAAGAAGACCAAGAAACTCCTGATTAAACTGGATATGGAGTATTTTGTAGGCAAGGCTGCACATTTTGGCTTTGTTATATTTCTTTTTTCTCAGTTAACATCTCAGAGCTGAAACATTCCACATTCCCCAACAGTGTGGGGGTGAATCAAGTTTACAGGTCTGACTAAAAATTACCCTGCTTCTAGCTTATCTGAATCCCCTCCCCCTCACTCCTATTTATTAAGCATCACACTACCCAGGAGATACACTAGTAAATTGTGCAAATGAATAAAATCCACACTTTTCTTTAGATTCTTGCAGCTGTATCATAAGTAATACTATCACTTTTCTACATTTTGGTCAAATAAATTTTTACATAAACTATATGTGTTAATTTTAGAATTTATGGGAACAACAAATGTTAATAGGATGAAAAGGGGAGGTATCTGTGCCAAAAACAGCAGATTGTTATTTATTTGCTTTATACCATGAGAGCATTTAACCTTAGTAACTCAAAAGTGCCTGGGCTTTCTTATCCCCAGCCCTGCCTAAGCCAGGCTGTGAATAAGTAGGATTTTAATAGATGAGATAAGCAAAGGAAAGGTGGTCTCTTGCATTACAAAAGAATGAGGTTGCACATATAAAGCAAAGAAGTAGGAAAGCTGTAAAGTAGGCTCGTTCCACACTTATGAGAGCCAGAACTTAATTTGGTCAAGAGTGGAAAGCCACTAAAGACTAAACAAATCAGGAAGGACTACAGTGGGGATAGATTTCAGGAAGGAAAGCCAGTTAGGAAAATGTTTTAGTCCAGGATATTGATTGCCATAGAATAAGAGGGACGTGATCTGAGGAATATAATCTTAAAATTTAGCTGACTGGATGACAGGGAACTGAGAGAATAGGTTCAAAGACCACTACAGTTTCACTACCTGAACAGCTTTGATATTTTGCCTCAAGATTTTATGTTGGGGAGGATTTTATGTTTAAAATCCTTTAAAATGCTAATGAAGCCAGGCACAGTAGCTCATGCCTGTAGTCCAGCTACTCAGGTAGCTAAAGTGGGAGGATCCTTTAGGCCAGGAGTTCAAGACCAGCCTGGGCAAAATAAGGAGACACCCCCCCCGCCAATATCTAAAAAACTTTTCTTTTTTAGAGACAAAGTCTCACTTTATCGCCCTAGGTAGAGTGCTGTGGCATCCAGCTCACAGCAACCTCCAACTCCTGGGCTTAGGCAATTCTATTGCCTCAGCCTCCCAAGTAACTGGGACTATAGGCACCCGCCACAATGCCAGCTATTTTTTACTGCAATTTGGCCACGGCTGGGTTGGAACCTGCCACCCTCAGTTAATGGGGCTGGTTTCCTACCCACTGAGCACAGGCACTGCCCATCTCTAAACTTTAAAAAAAAAAAAAAAAGGACTGTAGCTCATGCCTGTATTTCTAGCACTCTGGGAGGCTGAGGCGGGTGAATTGCTTGAGCTCACGAGTTTAAGACCAGGCTGAGCAAAACCAAGACCCCGCCTCTACTAAAAATAGAAAAACTGAGGCAAGAGATCACTTGAGCCCAAGAGTTTGAGGTTGCTTTGAGCTATGATACAGCACTCTACACAAGAGCTTGAGACTCTGTCTCAAAAAAAAAAAAGGTAAGCTGGGCATGCTGGAGCATACCTGTAAGTCCCAGCTACTCAGGAGGCTGAGGTGGAAGGATCACCTGAGCCCAGGAGTTCAAAGCTGCAGTGAACTATGATCATGCCACTGCACTCCAGCCTCAGTAACATACAGCAAAACCCCATCTCTTTAAAATAAAATATTAATGCAACGTGCAATTTTCTGTTATCCATTATGATTAAAACATTAACTGACAACTGTTAGCTTATTCAGATGGTAGGTATGAAGATGTCAATCAATAAGTATAATTCCTTCCTCTAAGTAGGAATTACTAGATTGAAGTTACTCCTTTGTGTCTATTTTCTCCCTCCTATACAAGTCCCTTGGGTTGTAATTTTTTTTTTTTTTTTTTGCTTTGTTTCCTTTGGTAAACTGCTGTGGCATCATAGCTCACAGCAACCTCTAACTCCTGGGCTCAAGCGATTCTCTTGCCTCAGCCTCCCGATGCTGGGCTATGTTTAGAGAGGAGATCCCCCTGTGGCTCAGCCTGGTCTCAAACACGTGAGCTCAGGCAATCCACCCTCCTGGGCCTCCCAGAGTGCTAGGATTATAGGCGTGAGACCTTGGGTAGTAATCTTATCTTAGGATACCAGTTTAGTCATCCTTCTGGTTTAAGTGTTGAATGTTAAACTCACCTGTCCCAGCTCCTGGGTGTTTCCAATCCCATGAAGTGTGGGTGGAACACAGGGTGAGGTTAGAACCAGATTGTCAGGGATATATGCTGAGAGAAAGATCTTGGGCTTTTCCTGCTAAAAGATCCAGAGGGATATTAGATAAGTATTTTAGAATAGACTCTAGGTCAGAGAAAATGCTCAGGGAGGCCACTGGAGAAATGGAAATGGAAGAGCAAGATTCAAGAGCAGTTTAGAACCTCCTTAAGAACCAGGATGTGAGGGATGTAAGAAAGGTGTCAAATGCAACCTAAGTTCACTTAGAAGGCAATTCAAGACAAGCCAGTCTGAGAAGTTGATGAGTTCAGTTGTAGACAGTTTGCTGAGTTTGTAGTGTCTTTTGACAAAGGTGAATGTCCAGAAAGCAGATGGACATGGAAGGCAGGCTGGGCTATGGATAAAACTTAAGACCAGAGTGGAGATGTCAAAATCACAAGGATGGATGAGATCACCCAGAAAGTGAAAACAGACAAAACCATGAGGAACACCAACCCCAACATCCAAGGGACAAACAACCCCTCCCCCCACAGAGACTGCAATGGGATCTGATAAGCAGCACGCAGAAAAGGGGGTAGGGGCAGAGGTGCTATAAGAAGAAACTTACAAAATAGGAAAAATACTAAGAAGGAAAGAGAATATCCAGAGAAGGTGTCAAGAGTATCAAAAACCAGGCTTGGGCTTGACACCTGTGGTTCAACGGGCTAAGGCGCTAGCCACGTACACCTGAGCTGGTGGGTTCGAATCCAGCCCGGTCCGGCCAAACAATGACGGCTGCAACCAAAAAGTGGCCGGGCGTTGTGGCAGGCGCTGTGGCGGGCGCCTGTAGTCCCAGCTACTTGGGAGGCAGAGGCAAGAGACTCGCTTGAGCCCAGGAATTGGAGGTTGCTGTGAGCTGTGATGCTACAGCACTCCATCCAGGGTGACAGCTTGAGGTTCTGTCTCAAAAAGAAAAAATAGTCCCAGCTACCTGGGAGGCTGAGGCAAGAGAATCGCTTAAGCCCAACAGCTGGAGGTTGCTGTGAGCTGTCACTGCACTCTACCGAGGACGGTAGAGTGAGACTCTGTCTCCACAAAATAAAAAAAAAACAGGCTCGGTGCCTGTTTACACAGTGGTTACCGCGCCAGCCACATACACCAAGGGTGGAGGGTTCAAACCCGGCCTGAGTCAACTAAAACACTGCAACAAAAAAGTAGCCGGGCGTTTGGGTGGGAACCTGTAGTCCCAGCTACTTGGGAGGCTGAAACAAGTGAATCGAGTTGCTTAAGCCCAAGAGTTTGAGTTTGCTGTGAGCTACCACACTCTACTGAGGGCAACATAGCGAGACTCTGTCTCGAAAAAAAAAAAAGTATCAAAAACCAGAGGCTGAAGCCTCCTAAGTGGTCAGTAGCACTGTCTGAAGCTTTTCTGAGCTAGATTAGGAAAAGAACGAGCTGAAGTGGGAGGAAAGATCACTACCATCTTTTGAAAGGCCCTTAGGCGAGTCCCGAGACCACTCTGAAGTCCCAGTGCCCTAAAGGAGACTGGACCATCTCTGAGAAGCAGGAAACTCGAGAGACGAAGCTTGGTGGTCTGAGTTCAAATTCCACCTTTCCGCACTGGAGCCAGAGAAAGTCACTTAGCCTCCTCTGGCTTTTTTTTTACCATAAAAACGGGCAAAGAGGACCAAAAATACCTACCTCCGACGGGTTGGTGTGGGAATTAAATATTTTGTATTTTTTTATGAAATGTTGAGCACTGTATGGCACAGAACCAAATGCCCCTAAATAGGACCTGGAATTATCACCATCCTAACTCCCTCGATGGGTGCCACCTCAGAAGTGGCCGAACAAAGAGTGTGGCCCGAACCACCTCTAATTAGGCCCGAGGGCGGGGCCCGAATCTTTCCAGCGCGCCTCAGGGTGCCTCTTGTAGCGGTGTCGCCTCATGTGGAGGAGGCCTTCCGTAACTAATAGGCACCTTGGTCAGCACTGAGATCCCAGGGCAAGTCTCCAGGGCCCACTTTTCGATTACGATCAGCGTTTTTTCTCTTTTTCATTCGGCTCCCGCTGCCCTGAGGTGGAGGTTTCCAGACCACGCTGCCAACGCCTCCAGCAATGTGGTGTCTTCCCGCGCTCGCTTGTGTGCCTACTGCACCTGCGCGAGTCGTGAGGGCTGGACCCAGAGACATCCTCTCACCTCCCGCTAATGCGCGTGCGCCCTCTGCTGGTACAAAACGGCTTTCCTGGCGTACGTGCGCACGCGCTTCAAGCCCCACCCCCAGACTGCTGGCGCGCGGAGCCGTTGGCGACGCTCCCAGTACTCCTTCTCCCATCCCGGGGCGGGGCAGAACGGCCCTAGAGTCGGAGGGGGAGAGGCGGAGACATAGACTGCCACGCCTCCGCCCCGTGTCCATTTGAAGCCCCGCTGCTCTTCAGTGCTAGCCAATCACGGCCTGCCCTCTCTCGAGAGCCAGCCAATGGGCGGCACGCTCGGGCTGCTTCCGGCTCCGCGCCCCGCTCGCCCCTTCCCCAAGTCTCCCCGCGAAGGGCGGAGCACAGGGGCGGGCGTCGGCCCCAGTGACGCGCGGTGGGCTAGAAGCCAATGGGGGGCGGGTTCGGCGCTGATGGACGGGGCCAGTGGCCAGTGGTGAGGCGCTGGTCACACTTCCCGTCGGGGAGAGAGTGTAATATGGCGAAGACCTACGATTACCTGTTTAAGCTGCTGCTGATCGGGGACTCGGGGGTGGGGAAGACCTGTGTCCTGTTCCGCTTCTCTGAGGACGCCTTCAACTCCACTTTCATCTCCACCATAGGTAGCGAGGCTGGGGAGTGGCCGGGGAAGCGGGAGGCCCGGGCCGGGCGCGCCTCTAACTGGCTAGAGCTGAGGAATCGACTGGGCTGGGCGGGCCGGGGCACCTAAAAAGGTAGAGGGGGGCTGAAGGAAAAATAGCAGCCGCCTCCACCACCGCTCGGGAGTTTCTGGGCCGGGGGGTTTGCTGGGAGGATCAAGTGCAAGGTGGAGAGAGTGAAGCTCCAATCAGCCTGCTTGTTAGTGTTAAGGAGCATATGTCCTGGGCTGGAGTCTTTGCGCCGTTGTCTCTTTCTGACAATCTTTTGGGATTCCCGTATTACAGCAGTGGAAACTGAGCAATGAGGAATTGGCCATGGGAAAAAGACAGTGACTTCCTTACTTTTTGAGCATTAACTGTGTGCCAGCTGCACTGTGCGTGATCACACTCTCCAGTCTTCTGTATTAGGTGCTATAATGAGCCTATCTCACAGATGAGTAATTTGAAGTTCAGGGAGGGAATGGAACTTGCCCAAGGTCACACAGTATGCAGATGGTGAGAATGGGATTTGAACGCAGTTGTAGATGACCCCAAAACTAGAGGCTGAGCCATCAGAGAGATGCCACCATACACTCATCAAGACAAGCACAGCTCATCCATCTCAGAGCTAGGACTGTAACCCACACCCCTCCTGCTCTTTCCTCTGGAACATTCAGAGGCTGAGCCTTTCTCCCTAACCCTGTCCCCCATCCCCAAGGGAGTGTATTTTCCTCTAGAAGGAATGATGAGAGGGAGTCAGGAACCTTTTCCTGCCTGCTTTCTGTTCTGCTCAAGAGTGACAGCAATGGAGAGTGACAGCTGCCCTGTCATCCCTGAGAAAATGCAAGATAAAAGCCTCAGTAAGAAACTAAAAACAGCCATTGTCACAGACAGCCTTGACTTCCCTATCACAGGGTCTAGGACTCCAGTTGTCGCTTCAGAACAGCCTTTCCCACAGGGCCAGCCCACATTGTGGTTGAATAGAATTGGCTTGTTGAATCTCAACTGATGTCCTCAGAAGTGGAGCTGACTTCTCTCCATGCCATAAGAACAGTCATTGCCCACAATGGAAAGGTTTGACCTGGGAGTAACGGATCAAATAGAGTGGGCTGTGTAGCCCTGCTCAGGATGGGGGAAATGAGGAAACATTCACTAAGTCCAGGAGTTTATTCCAAATGGAGAAAACTTAGGGAATGGGCTTTGCCCTACTGTGTAATAACTTCAGCCAAATTGTGTTATCTCCTTGAACTATGGCCTGCTAATTCTATTCTTGCCCTCTTCCAGAAGCTGCACTTTGTAAAACAGTATATTCCTCATGTAAAGTAGAGAGAATTGGACTAGAATCATCATGCCTTTGTTTCCAGTTCCTGTTTGTCTTTCAACAAGCACTGCCCCTCTCTGAGCCTTGTTTCTTCAGAGTAGGAATAACACTCTGCCTTGGCCAGAGCTCTGGGTGGTTGAAGGTCAAAGGCTTGTCACCACTGCCTTAGGCCATTAGAAGTATAGCAACCTTCTCTCCTCTGAATTCTTCCCCTTCCTCCACGCCAAGCTCAAACTTTGGACTAACTCTTGAATCACCACCAATCAGGAAGTGATGTTAACTGCAGGGTTGCCATGGCTCAGCTACCCAGACCTCAGTTTCCCAGCCTCAGCACCTCTCATCCCCAACACTGACACAGTGAGATCAATTCAGGGATTTTTTTTTTTTTTTTTTTAAAAAGACTGGGTCTGGGCCCAGCACAGTGGCTCAGGCCTATAATCCCAAAACTCCTGGGAGGCCGAGGCAAACAGATCACTTGAGCTCACAAGTTCAAGACCAGACTGAGCTAGAGTGAGACCCTGTCTCTTAAAAACAGCCAGGCATTATGGTGGGCGCCTGTAGTCCCAGCTACTCGGGAGGCTGAGGCAAGAGACTCACTTGAGCACAAGAGTCTGAAGTTGCTGTGAGTTTTGACCCGCAAGGCACTCTACCGGGCACAACAGAGTGAGACTCTGGCTCTTAAAAAAAAAGAAAAAGGCAGGGTCTCACTCATTGGCCCAGGCTAGACTAGAGTGCAAGGAAGTTTTTTAATTATTTTGTTTTATTTTATTTTTTGAGTCAGGGTTTCACTTTGTTGCCCAAGCTGGAGTGCAGCGGTGTCATCATAGCTTGCTGCAACCTCAAACTTCTGGGCTCAAACAACCCTCCTGCCTCAGCATCCCTAGTAGCTGGGACTACAGGTGCCTCCCTCAACACACATCTAATTTTTCTATTTTTTTGTGGAAACAGAGTCTCCCTTTTGGTCAGGCTGGTCTCAAACTCCTGGCCTCCCAAATTGGTAGGATTATGGTTGTGAGCCACTGCTCACAGCCGGTTTTTAATTCTTGACCAGAGAATCCTGTTTAGCACTTCAGGGGTCTTCTCTTTGCAGTGAGGATAGATCTTGGTCAAAGTTGCCTAGTGAGATGAAGGTGACACATTGAACCCAGGATCATTGAACCCAGAACCCAGTAGGAGGGAGGGATCCTGGGTTCTTTTCTTTTTTGAGACAGAGTCTCACTTTATCGCCCTCGGTAGAGTGCTGTGGCATCACAGCTCACAACAACCTCCAAATCCTGGGCTTAGGCAATTCTCTTGCCTCAGCCTCCCGAGTAGCTGGGACTACAGGCACCCGCCACAACACCTAGCTATTTTTTGTTGCAGTTCAGCCGGGGTCAGGTTTGAACCCGCCACCCTCAGTATATGGGGCCGGCGCCTTACTTGCTGAGCCACAGGTGCCCCCCCCACTATTGTGCTCTTTACATTTATAACCTTCCTATAGCGCCTTTGTCTTCTAAGAAAGTTTAATTCGCCATGATCTTGAGATTATATTTTTTAGGCCTCATCAAGTTTATACTGCCTAATTAAATTTGACTTGTTAATAAAACCCAGGAGGAATATAGGACAGAGTAACACTATGGGTCTCAGGTGATTGAACAGTGCTTTTTGATTTTGTGAATCCCTGTACATTTGTTATGAGCAGTGGTGAGTGTTTTAAGAAGAGTAAACACTGAATAGCTTAGTCTTGAAGTACAACTTAATCCATAAAGGCGTTCCTATATTGGCACGGATTGCACCTCTGGGTTTTCTTTATAGATCAAGGATTGAGTGGCTGTTCATTTTCTGCCAAAAGCCTATTCTCATAAGCTCCATCAATCATTTGTCGTGTGAACTTGGTGCTGTGGCTTCCTGGAATCTGTTCTCACCAGCCTGGCACAGTCCCCACTGCCTTTTCAGGAGCCCATTCATTCCTTCAGTGAGACGGATGATGCTTGTAAAATGCTTCATAAACCACACATCACCACATAGCCCCTGTTGCACGTTAATTCTTTTATCCAGCCTTTTTTTGCCAACTAATACCTACAGCGTCCCAGCCATTCACCTGGGTGTGGGGACTACTGAGATGACTTGGGTGAACCAGAGGGAAACAAAAATGTAATGAGGGCTCGGCGCCTGTGGCTCAACGGGCTAAGGCGCCAGCCGCGTACACCTGAGCTGGCGGGTTCGAATCCAGGGCCCACCAAACAACAATGACGGCTGCAACCAAAAAATAGCCAGGCGTTGTGGCGGGCGCCTATAGTCCCAGCTACTTGGGAGGTAGAGGCAGGAGACTCGCTTGAGCCCAGGAATTGGAGGTTGCTGTGAGCTGTGATGCCACAGCACTCTACCCAGGGTGACAGCTTGAGGCTCTGTCTCAAAAAAAAAAAAAAAAAAAAATGTAATGAGGCCTGGAGTCAGAATGTGTGAAGAGCTGGGCATTCGGCTACTAGCAATCCATATTCAGCCCCTGCCATGTTTAGTTCCTAGAGGTGACAACAAGCTGTATCAAGTGCTTGCTGGTGTGGAGCTTATGTCTTAAAGGGCAAAATTGCAGTGCTGAAGCTGAACGGATGGAATTAGCACCCCCATCTTGGGTTCAGGAAGAGGCTTCCAGTCTTCTGAGGTGGAGATTTAGAATAAACTCCTGGTGGCAAAGGCTGGATTTGGCTGTTTCAAGGCTCCTCTGAGAATGGGACTGGAAAGAAGGCCTAAGTGAAGGGATGGAGAGCCTGGTGGCTATAGAAGGAAAGAACATTCCAGGAGAGGGAAGAAAAGGTGTAAAAGCCCTGAGGCAGGAGCATGCTCAGGATATTTAAGGAACAGCCACACTAATAATGTGGCCAAGGTATGGCAGGAGAGAAAGAGTCACAAGCTGGGAGTTTCTCTTCCAGAGATGTGCTGGGGCTGACCAGGTTTAGGCAAGTCCCTGGTGTACACAAGCAGCCATTTTCACTTTTTCCTGGAGGAACGGAAGGCAAAAAGGCTACTCAAAAGTGCTTTTTTTTATATAAACAGTGTTTTTAGAGCTATAATTCACATACTGTACAATTTACCCATTTAAAGTTCATGATTTAGGGACATTTGGTACATTCACAGAGGTGTGCATCTATCACCGTAATCAATTTTAGGGCATTTTCGTTATCCCAAAAGAAAGCCTTTACCCATCAGCAAACCTTTGCAGTCTCCCCACTCTCCTCCCCACCCCCCAGCCCCTGGCTGCCACTGATCTGCTCTCTGTCTCTCATTTGCCTTTTCTGGACATTTCATATCAACGGAGTCCTGTGCTGTGCAGCCTTTTAGGTCTGACTTCTTTCACTCGGCATCCTGTTTTCAAGGTTTCATCCATATTGTAGTAGGTGTCCGTTGTTTTGCTCCTTGTGTGACTGCATAGTATTCTATTGTGTGGATGGGCCACATTTTGGTTGTCCATTACATGCTGGCAGATTGGGAGCCTAGGTGAACTTCACGACATAGTTAGGGTTGTATTTTTGAAGGCAGAGGAAGAGTGGAAGCCTTGGATGCAGCATGGTCACTGCAAGGTCACTGTGGGAGAAGGGATGAAAGTGGGGAGTGGGAGAGGAGGAGGACACGGTTAGGAAGGCTTCCTGGGAGGGGACCTTTCGGCGGACCTTAAAGGAGAAGTTTGCCCAGCTGATGGGGGCACTGGAGCACAGGCCACCCACAGAGAAGAAATAACTTGTGCAAAGGCCCAGGCTAGGAGGAGCTGTGGCCTGCATGCATCAGTGCATTGTGCTTGGTGGGGAGAGGCAGTTGCAAGTTGAATGGAAGTGTGGGACACAGACCTGCCAAAGGCTCTGCTGAAGCCCATTCTGCACAACGGCCTGGGGCAGGGAGGCAGGTTCAGCTGGTAGCAGTAGGGGATGAGAGCAAGGCTTTGCCAGCTGCATTCTCTGGGTTTACTCCCTGCCCAGTCCTGTCACTTGCCATCTTTGCTCTAGGGAGCTTCCATCAGCCCTCAGAGCCTCAGGCTCCCCTTCTATGAGAGGGCAGTCTCCAGATGCTTCCAGACTTGTCATGGGGGATTCTGAGATTCTGCATGTCCAGGGCCAGGCAGGTGCTCCATAAGCCATGGCAGCTGTTACCTACACGGGTTGGCAGCTCCCACCTCAGACACAGCTTTGGAAATGGGCTGACAAGGATAGCCTGTTTTTCTTTTCTTTCAGGAATTGACTTTAAGATTAGGACCATAGAGCTCGATGGCAAAAGAATTAAACTACAGATATGGTAAGAGTCATTGCTGTTTGTCACCAGGGAAGTACTTCAAGCCAGAAGTCCCTCTCAAGTTCCTCCTCTCCACTCTCTCTGTGACACAGCCTCTATCTCTTATCCCCAGCCCTGACACATGGGGCTTTCTTCACAAGCTCCTTGAATTTCAGACCTGGCCCAAGGAGCTGTGCTCTGCTGGCTGTGGGAGCCTAGGGTGTGTGTGTCATCACCTATTGGGGACAGAACTACCCAGTCTCTGTTAACTCGGCATTCAGTGTAAGCAAAGCTTGAGTCTGCACTTCAGAGTGACCTGCTTCTATTGAACAGAGAGAGCCCTCTGTGCCAGACGGCAGTAAAGGCTGCAGGGACGGTGAGATGCTCAGCAGGGAGTTTCCTTTTGAGCCTGTCAGCCCACTAAGAAGTGTGACGGTCTGACATTGCTTCCCCTTTCTCTTCTGGGGAAGGTCAGGCCTTACTTCCTGGCATACAGACCTGAAACCTCCTGAATCAAAATTAAGCTGAGGCCCAATCGAGAGACCTATTTCCATTTCTCAGACCTGAGGGTGACTTCTTCTGCTACACAAAATGAGGAAAATGGTGAGACTCCAAGTCACTGCCACTGATGCTGACTCTGGTCTCTAGCCCATGGCATGGGGTGCTGAATTTAAGTGTCTGGTTATGTGGAAACCCACCCTGTATCCAGGTCACTTGCATAGAATCACTAGCCCTGAGCGAAAGGGAAATGTAGAGGAAAAGTCATATTTAAGTGTGTGGTGCAGTCTTCCATACCGTGCCACTGCCCTCCTCTGCAGCATTACCCTCCCTCAAGTCCCAGAGCACGATCTGTCACCCTAGCTTTGCTGGTACTATGGGTGCCTCATTTGAACCCTCAACTGCAGGTGATACTCATCTCTTACTCTGACTTCATAGCTGAAATCTGGGTGAAGTTTAACACCTTGTCAATCCTACAGACATTGGTAGTAAGTCGGTCTCTGGCCACTTGTAAGTTATGAGCTCTGGAAACATGTCCATTTCCAACATCTTGGTACCACAGCAACCTTTGTTCCCAAGTCCAAAGTGACATTACCAGCAAGCAGGAGGTGCACTTTCCTCCTGTCTTCTGCTTCTGCTCCTACAATCTTGATGGGGTCAGTGACTCACAACTCTTCTGAGACAAGTAGGACCGTGGTTAAGATTAAAATGACTGTTCTTAACCACCAGTGTCACCTGCTACTGATAACAGAAAGAAAATCAACTTAGCACCAAATAAAGTGTTTTTGTACAATCCAGAAATACAGAGCACTCCTGGGGTAAGCAGCGCCACAGAAGCCCTGGGCTCAGAGACAAAATACGTGGGTCTTTCCCTTGCTCTGCCACTGAGCAGTTAGGCCACCTTTTCTGGTGGGGTGGGGGGAGTGCCATGGCTTTATAGTTCACAGCAAACTAAGACTCTTGGGCTCAAGTGATCCTCTTGCCTCAGCCTCCCAAGTAGCTGGGAGTATAGGCGCCCGCCACAGCACCCGGGTAGTTTTTCTATTTTTGGTAGAAATAGGTCTTGCTTTTGCTCAGGCTGATATCGAACTCCTGAACTCAAATGATCCACCCACCTCAGCCTCCCAGAGTGCTAGGATTACAGGCGTGAGCCATCGTGCCTGACACATTTAGGCCACCTTTAAACCAACCACTGAGTATCCTCTGTGCCAGGAGCTAGGCTGGGCCTGGTTGCATTACCCAGGCATCACTACCTGGGTAATAAGTATTGCTTTCCTCCTCATACAGATGAGGAAGGACCTTCCCCATCACCCAAACCAAGGTAGTGGGCCCAAAAATGCTCCCTGAGTCCCAGCCCCTCCCAACAGCAAAGGCCATGTTCTTGTGCCTCATGACTGGCTTTTCTGTGGCTCAGAAACTCTGGAGAAAATGCCCTGGAAGCAAAGGCGCACGAGAGGAAACCAGGTGGCTTTGCCACATCCCAGCAAGGAACCATCAAAGGACCTTACCCTTTCCAAGCCACAGTTTTTCCTTCTGAGTAGTAACAGGGAGATTACAAGGTGCTGCCTCACACAATTAATAAAAAAAAAGAAAAAGAAAAATTATTTTAAAATCTTGCAATACATGATTGATTTTAAAAACATAAAAAAGAAGGTGCTTGCCTCATCAGGAGGATGAATCACAGCAATTAGAAAACCAGACTTCCCAGGTAGATGCTCTTTGTTCCCTGCTGGGGACAGTTATTCACCTTGATGTTACTAATATCTCTTCTCCTCATGTTTAGGGACACAGCTGGTCAGGAACGGTTTCGGACAATCACAACAGCCT
The DNA here is from genome assembly GCA_963573935.1 of Arctocebus calabarensis. Taxonomy (NCBI): domain Eukaryota; kingdom Metazoa; phylum Chordata; class Mammalia; order Primates; family Lorisidae; genus Arctocebus; species Arctocebus calabarensis. The sequence continues at coordinate 18,812 of CAUYON010040262.1, read as the reverse complement.
ACTACAGGGGCGCAATGGTATGAATTAGGGTTTTTCGTTTGTTTTTGTAATTTTTAAGTCTAAATGAATGTCACTGTGCATTTAATATTGAATCCTGACTGTTTCTATAAGTCTGTCCTCTAACTTCTCAGGGCTTCTTAGTCCCGAGTCCTAGAAAGCAGCTGTGTGTACCCCTACCCTGCCCCGTGTGTATGCCTCCCCTTCTGGCTGCAGAGACAGCACAGGGTTTAAATAAAATAGAAACATAATTCTTTGGGAATGAAGGAAGACACAAGAAGCTGGTTCTTCCAGTGAGGTCAATGAAATAGCCGGCATGTCCCAACATTTAGGAGCATTCACATGACCCACATCAGTCTCTGTGGAATTTTCTACCCCAAACTTGAAGACCTTCTGGGAGCTGACTTGCTCCAGGCTGTTGGCCATTATATCTTTCACCCAGGCCTGAAGTGAGGTGACAGGAAGACTCATTTGTCATCCCTAAAATATTTCCTGAGCACCTTCTCTGGGCCAGACCTGAACCTAAATATGAAAGGTGGCAGGCAGTATTTCTCAGCTGTTTTCATCTCATGGCATACTCGAACCTATGTTTAAACTTCCACAGCACACTTAAACTATGGTGATCAAAAAAAAAGGAGTAAAAAGAAAGAAGATACTTACTGTGCCTTGAACTTTTTTTGAAAATAGTGATCTTTAAAAATGTTCATGGCACACCTAAGATACTCTTACAGCATATCAATGGAAAATCACTGGTGGCAGGGGATGAGATGGGCTTCTGCCCTCAAAGGCAACTGTATTTCTGGTACCCTAGGAACTGTATGAGGCCAGCAGCAGCCATATGGGACAAAACAGAGACCATTGTTGCTGTTGAAGCTACATCGTAATCTCCATCCTAGAGGTCCTAGACCCTTGATTGAGAAGTCCTAAATTTGGGGAGCATTGGATGTCTGGTAACCTGTTATGAGCTTGCAAGTTATGAGTTGTGCCCAGGCAGGGGTCCAAAAAGTAGGCCCTTGGAGCCCTGCAGGGAATTTCAAGGAGGGCTTAGGATAGGGTGACCCTGCGTTTTCCAGGTACTTTTGCTGTATCCTAATAAAGAGCTGAAACCACTGCCACCTAGTTCCCAGATTACCTGCCCTCCTCTCCCACAATAGGTAAAAATCTAAGAATGTTGGGTACGTGGTGCCAACTTACAGGTGGTGGCTGGAAACCTGGACCATCAGAGGGAGGGGTCCAGGGCATTGAGGGATAGGAGTAGGATGCCAAGCCCCTGGACTTGGCCCAAGACTCTGTGTTACTGTCTGAGCTCTGGTTCCTTACTTAGAAAATGGAACGGAGAACTTGACAACAACCTAGCCTGCAATGAGGATGAATGGCCATATCTACCCCTTTCCCAGCACCCATTGCTGCCTACACTTTCCCTAGCACACTCCATTATTAATTGCATGGGCACCTGTTTCCTCTGCTAGACCACATACTCTGTGAGCACCTGGTCTCAGTCACTGCCATGTGCCTATTTCCTGGAAACCTGCCAAGTATGTAGTAGGAGCTCAGGAAAGACCTGTGGGCTACAGAAGTGAATGGGGACATGAAGTATTTAGAGCATCCTACACAACATCTAAAAGAGAATAGAAACTCAACTGTGTGGGTTGCAACCTTAGTGCTCCTCATTAAAATTAATTTACTTATTTTCCCCTCACCTCTCTGTGCTCTGGTACAGGGAAAGGTGGGGCAGGGACCTCAGGATCCTGGGGTCCTAGGGGAGCTTCTGCCCTTGGAGAGAGCTGTGTGATCTCAGGTAGGTCCCAACCTTCTCTGGGATGAAGTTGCTACCCAACACCCTGTCCTGATCACTGAGCTCTCCATGTGCCAGGCACAGGGCCTAGGTCTTAGCCCAGATTATCTCATTTCTTCTTGGCCATAACTCCCTGAGTGCAGGTGCCAGCGTTATTGCCTTGTTGTGTGACTGGCAACCCGAGGTTAGGCTTGGTTGCCTGCCCTACTTAAAAGTTGACTCAGGGCGAATGGCAGGGTCAGGGCAGCCTGGCTGTCTCTAGCACCCACATTCTCAGCACCGAGATGATTGTGGTTTTCGGTCTTCCTGGACCCAAGCCAACCCTATTTAAATCTAAACCGTTTAAAATTCAAATTCCAATCCCTCTGTCAAAGCAGCCTGGTTCATATATCCCAGAGCTGTGTTAGCAGTGGCTGTGCAGGACAGAGCAGAGAACTTCACCACCATTGCAGCTACATCAGCTTCTCCTTCCTAGAGGTCTAGACCCTTGGGTTGAGAAGTCCCAAATTTGGGGAGCATTAGATGTCTGGTGACCCACTGTGAGTTTTACCAACATGTGGAGGTGTGTTGGGTAGGGGCCCAGAAAATAGTCACTTGCAGCCCTGCAGGGAGTTCAAGGAGGGCCTGAAATAGGGTGATCCAGTGTTTTCCAGGTACTTCTGCTCTATCCTGATAGATCGCTATACCCACTGCCTCTGAATTCCCAGATTATCTCCATTCTCCCTCATAATAGTTAAAAATCCAGGAACTTGGAATGTTGGACACATGGTGCCAACTTGCTAATGGTGGGGGGAACCCTTGGCCATCAGAGAGTCCAGTCCCTGGATTAAAGGGGCAGAAAGATCCTCATACCCTTGCCCCTGACAGTACTTGACTCATAGGGTCTGCTAGGGTCACCTTAGCTAGGGCATGGCAGACCATTGGGGGCCACCAAAACCCCCTCTGAGTCCTCCATTAGTGGCCCCTCAGGAGATCCCTGAAAGTGAGGGGCCTGGGTCTTGGCAGTGGCTACCGCAGACTGTAAAGACATTCATTTCCCTGAGCTCGTAGGGGAATTTGGGAGTGCGGTGGTTTTCTTGCCCCATCTGCATGGTTTTGTCCCACACATATCTACCTAGTGCCGTGATTCTGCAGAGTATAGCAGCCACAGAGATGACCTAGCCAGCATCAGAGGCCATCAGTATGCCTCTAGGTACCACAGACACAGGGCTGGGTCCTTGGAACTGGTAGCATGGAGGAACAGATTAAGCTGGTCCAGGGTATGAAGCGGCCATGTGCCTCAGAGCCAAGAATGCTCAGCTGCAAAAGGGGCCTTGCAGTGGCGCTGCAAACTACCCCACTGTGGGTCCCCCTGGAGGTTGTCTGATGCAACAGCAAGCACCCATCAAAGAGTGGCCCCACATGTTTTTTTTGGTGCTGACAAAGGCCCAGGGAGGTTCCCAAGAGGAGCAGTGTTACCAGCTCTTTCAGGGTGAGCCTCACCTGGGCTTGAATCTTAAAGGTCACGTCTCTCTGTACCTGTTTCTCCTTGTATCACATGGAGACATTTGCCCTTCACACTGATGGTGAGATCATGGGCTAAGGCAGGGCCACTCTACAGCTCTTTCAGGACTGTCGATTGTCTCTCAGGCACTCATGCAATGCTTAGAGAACTGAGAGGAGGCTCACTGGAAGGCACAGGGGTGTTGGCATCAAGCCGCCTGCATTCATACCCCCATCCTACCATTTACACTCATGTATACTGTAGAGAGGGGCCTGGCGACCACCTGCACCCTCAGGCTTCCAGCTACAGAGTGGGAATGGTGGGACCCACCCAGCCAGGGCCTGGGAGGCTTCAGTCAGACCCCGCTGCAGTACCTGGCACATTGTAGTGTGTGAGGGCTGAGGAGGAAGCTGGCTACAGGGGAAGGTCAGCATGAGGGGTTGTAGTAGGCTACGAGCTTGTGAAACATCTCACCATAAGGGGACTGTGGGACCTCATGGGCCCCAGGGTTTGCTGGCAGGACTTACCTGCTAGTGCAGGAAGCCAGCCAGGCTGGGAAACAAGGGCATGATGGCCTAGTTTGTGAGGCAGAAGGGTGGTCTTGGTGGCCAAGGGAACCAGGCTAGAGCCTGGAGACCAGAGGGGGCTGGCTTCCAGGGTGCTTCATTGGAAAGGGTGGCAACCAATGGGCTTGGCCATGAGGCAGGCAGTGAGCCCCATGCCACCATCCTCCCATCTCCACTGTCCTGCTGGGGCTTCCCCTTCTAAGAGCCTGCTGCTTATTAGGAACCTGTGCATCTGTCCCTGTTTAGGGCATCATGCTGGTATACGACATCACCAATGAGAAGTCCTTTGACAACATCCGGAATTGGATTCGGAACATTGAAGAGGTAAGGCTTGCTGGCCCCTACCTCAAGTCTGCTCCTCGGCCCTTACCCAAAGGCACCTAGAAGTAACTTTCCCAGAGCATGAAAGTTAAGGATAGAGGGGAACAGGGACTGAGCCCTAGACAGTTGGCTGCAGGAACCATATGCTGGCCTGGTCCTGTCACAGAGCAGCTCCCAGAGCCCATTCCCCCAGCTGAGCTGTCAGGTCTGACCAGTGTCACAGTCATGAGAAAAGGTATTTAAGCTTGTGGTCACCGTGAGCATTTGGTGCTGTCTAGAGAGGGAAGGTTCTAGCACCAGCATGACCCTTGTATTGGAAGGGTGTGGTGACCAGGCAGATCAGATTGTACTTTGAGTTACATCAGAGCAGGGTGTGAGCTGGTACAAGCTACCCACATTCAGACCTTGAACTGTGAAGGAATAAGAAAGGGGAGGCCAACCTCACCCCCAAAGCCAGCATCTCCATCTTACTGCTCCCCAGAAAGCTGACCTCACCCTCAAAGCCTTTCTGGACTGTGGCACCTACAGCTTTTGATAAGTAACTAGGTGGGGCTTTGGGTCTGAGGTGCAGCCAAAGAATATTACCCATCCATAAAGCCACAGCAGAAGGTCACATCACTGTCTACCCAGAACTCAGGGGCCCCTCAGGCCAGGCTGAGAGGCCAGCCCCATCATTTAAGAGCACTTGCCCTGGGCCCACCCTGCCAAGGACCCCAAGAGGGCTGCAGCTGCCCCTAGGCTGGGGAAGCCATCTTGATGAGGAGAGACAAGGAGAGACTGCCCACACTGGTCTTTCTGGACGTCCTCTGTTTCTGGCCAGTGAGTGGGAGGAGTAGAGTGGGTCCACTGAGGCCAGGCCCAAGCTGGTGGAAGAAGATAGTACTTTCCAACGTCCCCATCCTTTAGGAGAAGATCCACTGCACTGGGGGGTGGGGAGGGTTTGATGAAGGAGCCACTTTGAGGGACGAGGGCAGAGTTAAAGTAATACTGGAAGATGGTAAAATACCAAGGGCTGGCAATGGCAGAGTACATTTCAGGCACAGTACATTTCTGGAGTGTAAAGAGTCAATTGAAAGGTCAGAGTAGAAGATCCCAGGATAGCAGCCGGGGCCTCCCATAGAGGAGCTGAAGAGGGAGGGAGGAAAGCAAGAATGTTGGGAAGTTAAATATCTCAGTCTCACCTCCCATAGACCAGACCCTACCGAAAACCCAGGCCTGGAGGCCAGACTGACAGCCCACAGAGAAGCTGCTTTCCACAGCTAGAAGTTGTATGCTTGGTCGGAGTAACAGCTAGAACCTTGGTCTCAGCCAAAAGCCCTAACCCTGGCATTGGCTGTGTGATGTGAGCCCTGCTGCTCAGCCTCTCTGAGTTTCAGCTTGTCCTCTGGCCCAGACTGTGCCTAGCAGCCCTGACCCTGACACTCTGATTTCAAGGGACAGGCCATCTGTTGGCAGAGGTGCCCGGTCTTTGTTGTCTGATCTGACTACCCTCTTTTGCACCTCTCCCCTCAGCATGCCTCTGCAGATGTCGAAAAGATGATACTCGGGAACAAGTGTGATGTGAATGACAGGAGACAAGTTTCCAAGGAACGGGGAGAAAAGGTGTGCATGGTGGCCCTGAGGGGCAAAAAGACCTTGGAATTTCAGAGTTCCCCCACACAGAGGGCTTCTCTTACCTTTGCCCTGCTCCAGGGCCTCCCAAGTGCTCATTGGTGGAAAGGCTGGGCTTGGGGGGGATAGTCTTCACAATCTTGGTGAGCATGTTCCCACCTGGCTTCAGGCTACAGACTGCTCACTGCAAACCCATAGGGCTTCAGGGTCACAGGGAGCAGGGGGTGGAGCCATGGTTGAGGGTAGCAGGCCCCTATCCACCCTCCCAGCTCCCCATTGGTGTCAGCCTCAGCTCTCAGCTCAGGAGTACCTGGCAGCTGATGTCACGCATATTTCTTCCCCCCTCATAGCTGGCCCTTGATTATGGAATCAAGTTCATGGAGACCAGTGCAAAGGCCAACATCAACGTGGAGAACGTGAGTCCTGGGCCCTGCTGGGGACACAGGGTCTGCAAGATCCACCAAGGGATGGGCTAGTATTCTCCAGAGAGGTTTTGCCAGAGGGGTTGTCTTCAAGCTGTCAGTCAGTCTTCTGTGGAGCATTTCCTGGGCAGCACCACGTGTCAGGCACAGGTGGCTTGTGGAAATCTGACAACAGCAGGCACAGGCCCCATGTAGGCCACCCAGGTGGCTGGGTGCCTGGGCCCAGCTTCAGGTTCATGCTGATCATCTATAGACAGGCCCTGGAAAAATTCCAGGCATAGTAGGAAACTCGGACCAGGCCTTGTCCCAGGAACCCCTGCTCCCCACGGTATGACACTGGCCTGTGGCCAACCCCATTTCCCTGCATTTCAACATCCTGGTAATGTTTCCAAAATGGATCTTCCACGTCACACCCAACTTAATGCAGCCCAGGCTCCTGACCTGGCATGGAACTCACCAAGCACAGAGAGCCCTTCCTTGCTGGCTCTGGTGGGTGTTTTCCATCCAGGGCTAGGGCTTCCCCAACCCTGCCCTCTGCCCTCCCCAGGCCATCCAGACCATTCCATCCTTCAAGCTTTTGCCATGTTCCCTCCCTTGTCCCCATTCTTCCACCTGTCAGATTTCCCACCAGGGCTCAGCCCAGATAGTCTGACATTGCGGAAACCTCTGTACCCCCCTCAAGCTTCCTCAGCACCCTAAGCCACCTTCCCCGACAGATCTCCCCTCGTCACACATGTACGTATGCAAACTGGGCCTCTCCCACCATCTCGATAGGTCCCTCCCCAGGGGTAAAGTTAGCACACAGAGAGGAGTTTGTAGGTTTTTGTGGAAAGAGCCCATGAGGGGCAGGAGGAAATGTTCAAAAGGCCACATTGACAGCTGAGCCTTGGCCACATTGGAAGATGAGCCTTCCACTCCCTTGTCCTCCCAGGCACGGACTCAAAATGGAGCTTGTTTGGCCAAAGAGCTGCTTTTCCTTCTTCCTGACTATCAGAATGGGTGCCAGAATAGCCAGACAACCTAGGAGTCAGGGATAGAGAGCTAGACACTCATTCCAGATCTTTCTGGATCAGTCAGTTAAGCACTGAGTACCTTTGGACAAGTCACTTGGCCCATCCAAGCCTCAGTTTTCTTCCTGTCCAACTATGTGTGGCCCCACTTCGCAGGATTGTTGCCTCAGGGGAGGCAGCCGGTCCAGAAGTCCCTCCAGTATCCAGGGAGGTCTGCCTGACCTAAGGCTCTCTGCAGACATGAGAGCTGACATTAGAGAGTTGGAGCAGTCCGGGTGGGCAGGTTGGACTGGACAGCCCGGGTGAGTCCACTGTCACAGGCAGATATCAAAGGGCCAAATGGGAGACCCACGCCTGGAAAGTCATCTCAAGGTTGGGTCCTGCCCATGCTCACTGTCCTGCCACTCCAGGCTACTAACACTATGCTGATTCCACAGGCATTTTTCACTCTCGCCAGAGACATCAAAGCAAAAATGGACAAAAAATTGGTGAGTACATGTCCTTCCCAGATCCCCAAGTGGGTCTCTGCCAGATCCTGCTTTTTAGAGCCCAGGCAGACCCCATAGAAATTAGTAGGGAAGGGGAAGAGTTTGCAGGTATGGTCAGGGCAGCAGCAGGTTCTGCCATCCGAAGGGCACTGCCCAGGCAGACAAGGCCCTGCCTGTCAAGCCCTTAGGGGACAAACAGCCCTTTGCATTCGACTTATGAGAAGGAACACCCAGGTAACCAATGTGGTGTTTGAGAAGAAAGAGCCTCTTTCTGAAGAAGAACCTCCCAGACCTCTTGGGCAGGGCCAAGGCCAGAGTCCACTCAGTAATAAGGCCCTCCATGGTTCTTGTGTCTGACAACCTCTGGCTTACCATCTTCACAAGTATGGCAGATCAGTGACCTCCCTCTCCCCTCTACCTTAGCCCCAGTTCTGCAAGTGGTGATGGCTCAATGACCTATATCGGGTCCCAGGGTTCTTTGACGGATCCAGGGTCTGTCTGAATCCCTCCCCAGACACCTGTTGGTTTGTTTCCTCCTTTTTTTGTTTACCACTCAAGTGATTTCATAGTCCACCAGGTTCAGCGTCATAACATATCCCTGTACTTGGAGACATATAGTGCCCAAACACCGTTGTGACCCTTCCTCCTAACCCCTAGTTCCAGTGGCCACCCTTTCCCCAAAAAGTTCCATTCACTGTCTGACCATAGAGCATAGAGTGCTCTGTTTCACACGAGACTGCACATAAAATACAAAGTGCCAGTCAGGTAGTTGACAAAATATGTACATTTTCATAATTCTAAGAGGATGTGAGTTGAATAGTAACACCCGTGATTGATTTAATAGCTTTTTGGCCAATAAATCCAACTAGGAAACACTCTACGTAAACCTATGTACTGACTGGGATTTTCTTGCAGTTTTTTCTCTTCAATGTAATAGTCAAGGTCTGACTCTTTACATCCCCTCTGATTCACTGTGGCTCCCTGAGCATTGTGCTTTTTTGCCTTCCTCCACCGGCCCCTGTGATGCCAGGCAATTCACTACCTGGAGAATACACTAGATCCTTTGATGTCGTAGACTATGAAGTGCCTGTGCACAACTCCAGTCTTTGAGATTTTGCTTTTTCTTAATTGATTTGCAAAGCACTGGCAGTTTAGTCCCTGTCTGTTTCCTACCCATTTCTTTGACCACAAGCTGCTCTTGCTTTTAAGGGTTCCTGTGATCAGAATGGCCCCACCTCACCTTAATCACATCCGCAAAGTCCCTTTTGCCATGTCACATGCCATATTTTCAGGTTCCAGGGATTAGGTGTGGACATCTTCAGAGGCAGTGTTCTACTGATCACAAGTCTGAATCACCCCTGGCTAGTCTGTCTTCCTCCCTTTGTAAAGTCTCCATTCAGACATTGCCATCAAAACACACCTCCAGGCAGTGCCTATGGCTCATCAGCCCATATACTGAAGGTGGCGGGTTCAAACCCAGCTTCGGCCAAACTGCAAAACAGAAAAATAGCTGGGCGTTGTGGCGGGTGCCTGTAGTCCAAGCTACTCAGGAAGCTGAGGCCAGAGAATCGCTTAAGCCCAGGAGTTGGAGGTTGCTATGAGCTGTGTGACACCACTGCACTCTACTGAGGGTGATAAAGTGAGACTCTGTCTCTACAAAAAAAAACACGCTTCCCACTGTCACCTCCGCCCCTTGTCCCTTTCTCTCTCATTGCTCACCACTATGCGAAGACACTGCCTGTGTATTTCCTCCATGGTCTGTCTTCCCCCTGTACAGTGCAAGCTCCCTGGGACAGGAGCTTTTGTCTCATCTGCCACTACTTGCCTAGTGCCCAGTAACAAGTCTGGCACATTGGAGGTCTTAAGTAGTTGCTATTGCATCAATCCAGCTTAGAGCTCGGAAATGAGAAGAAGTTAGTCAAAGAAAAGAAGGTGAAAGAGAGGGAAGTGGATGCAAGCCTTTCAAACAGGGTGAGGTGGAAGAAAACAGGATTTGAGTTCCCAGGATCCACAGATCACATAGGCTCTGCATGCCAGGCAGCAGACTTGGGGCATTCTGCTCTGAAGGCTGTGGGGGGTGCTAGTGGGTTTTTAGTAGAGAGTAAGTTGACAGGAGTAGAGCTCAGGTCTTTCATCCACCAAAAGGTGGAAGGCAGAGTAGAGAGGAGAGATGGTGAGGCAGAGCTGTGGCACAGGGATACAGAGACCAGTTGAGTAAAAGTGGCAGTGGGACCTGGAATCCAGGCTTTCTGGTGCTCCGGGCTGCTTCAGTGGATGGTACTTAGCCCAGAAAGAAGGAAGGAGGAAAGGGCAGGTGAATGCAGGGAAGGAAGTATAGAAAGAAGAATTGGATGGGAGAACAAATGGTTCGAAATAGGTCAGAAGAGTGAGTGAGATGAGTATTGGTAGGTGAATAAATGATTGACATAATGGTTGGAAGGGGTGGTAGGTAGTAGATGAAAAGGAAATCTGTGAAAGATGAACTATCAGTTGGAAGGAATGGTTGTTGGATGGACAGATGGATGGATAATTGGTTGAAAGGAGATGGATGCAACAACTAGTGGATGGAGTGCCAGTGTTCTGTGGTAACCTTAGAAATCAAATCCTCTTGTGATTCCAGGAAGGCAACAGCCCCCAGGGGAGCAACCAAGGAGTCAAAATCACACCAGACCAGCAGAAAAGGAGCAGCTTTTTCCGATGTGTTCTTCTGTGAGGAATTTGGCCTTACTCTGATCCTTGCTCAGCTGAGCTGACTGTGCCTGTTCTGAGTGAGCCCCTCACTCAGCCGGGGCCCTCCCATCTCCAACGCCCCGTCCGCACCATGGCCACTGCGCCCATGGCCACTGGGCCCGCAGCCACCAGAATGCAATTGAGAAATTGTTTATTTTAGTAACTGTCTGATCTTTTTTCAACTTTGGAGATGGAATAAGTTAAGAATTTGCTATTTTTTCTGTAACGTCCACTGAAGAATGGGCCCACCCACGCATGGAGTATCCAGAAAGAGAGAGAGGGAGACGGAGTCAAGGTGTGACCAGCAACAAGAACCAGTGGCAGCCTCCATCTCTGGATCTGCAATTCCTTGCCTTGCCACGACCCAAATCCCCACCAGAAAGCCCGTTCCCATCAACCGCCAGGGAAGCAAGGCCCCCACCGGCCAGTGGCAGTTCTGGGAGTGTCAGTCTCTGCACCCTGAGGGAAGCCGCCAATCCCACCAGGAAGTGTCCGCCCACCGTACTGCTGCCCACTTCTCAGTTTTGGACAAGTGACAAAAATCATCCCCCTCCCCCCCTTTTTAACTGTTAAACCAAAGGGAAAGCACAAATTAAGGAAATCCTGTTTAAAGTGTTGAGAAGGAAAGAACCCTGGGTGGCTTCTCCTGTTCACAGCGAGGTTTAGGGCTGCGGTCCAGCCAGGCCCCTCAGCCGTCCCTGTCTGAGAACCAAGGGGACACTGTGTGTACCACAGGTGACCCTGAAAACAACCACACCTGCCATGCAGTCCTGCAATGGGGTCACTCTCTTCTCAGCACTAAAATGGCCCCTACTCCGCATCCTCCTGCTGTCTCCAAGTCGGACATCCTTCCTAGCCGAGATTTTTATTTTCCCATATTCGTAGTGCCATGAAGTGATTCCATCTTTGATTTCCAGTGTCAAACCTAGGTGATTGGGAACAAGCTCCTATTACCCCTAGTTGGATGTGGCTAAAACAAGAGGCATTCCATGGCAATGGGCTGCCCAAAGGCAATCTGGGTTAGTTTTGAGCCATCATCATTGGGTTCTGTTTTGACAGTTTTGCTGTCCCATAGAGGGACTGCAGTTGGGACCAGATCACCAGGCTGGAGGGGTGTCACCAGGGAGCCTTTTCTTTTGTTGTTATGGGTTTTCCTCCTCCTCAAGCTGCTGTCAATCCAAGCCATTGGCATCATGGTGTCTTTTTTTTTTATTATTTTTTTTTTTTATTAAAACCAACGTACCAGCAATAGTCTGCTCTCCCCTGGAATCTCTAACATGCTCTGTTTACATTGATAAATGCACTTAAAGGAAAACAAATTAAAGCTCATTATCAAATTCATGGATTTTGATGTCCATGTTTTCCCTATAAACATTTGGGAGTGGCCAAGTGTCAGGAGAGGGCAAGATCAAAGCAAAAGCCATGGGCTACCTCAGCCAGGAAGGGTGCCTTGGAGGACATGACATCTGTCATAAAAGGGCAAATTTGGTTCAAGTTAGCTCCCCAGGGCTTCCCTTATAGCCATAGTCCTACTTCTGCCCACCTTTCACAAAGGTGTCCACCTCACACCTGTTTTGTGTCCTGTATGCTCTGCTTAGCCAACCTTAGTCCCCACAATGCCATCCAGAGTCTCTTGGTTCTTTATGACACCCACATGCCCAAGTTCTGTATCCTCCCCGCCCACCCCTCACCTGGTTTCTGCCATACATCTTGGCCAGTTTCCCTCCCACCTCCCAGGTGGCTCCTTTCAGGGCCACCTTCTGACTATTCCCCAGGGTGTTTCTTCTATCCCACCAGGGGTCCTCCCCCAGCACTCCCTCTCAGGTTCAGTGGTTCACTAGGACTTGCCATATAACTGTACTCATGGCTAAGGTGCATCAAAGCAAAGGGCTGCAATGGAAAACGAGCAGACAGGAAAGGCACAGAGGGTGAAGTCTAGGGGAAACCAGGCAGAAGCTCCCAGTGGGGCCGCACACCACATGCTTAATTCCACCAGCAATAAACGTGCAGTGTGACTAAAGGAAGCTCATTAGAGACTCCACAGCCAGATTCTTACTGGGGCTAATCATGTAGACATACTTGGCCTGGCACATAGCAAGATTCCAGACTCCAGAAAGAAAGTGTTGAGCATAAACAGCATTGTTTTCTCAAAAAGTTTAGACTGGGTGCAATGGCTCATGCCTGTAATCCCAACACTTCTGGGAGGCCAAGGCAGCAGGATCATTAGAGACCAGTAGGTTGAGACCAGCCTGGGCAATTTAGTAAGACTCCACGTCTACAAAAAAATAGTAAAACTAGCCAAGCATGGTGGTGCACACCTATAGTCCCACCTACGCAGGAGGCTGAGGCAAAAGAAGGTCACGTGAGAGTTCCAGGTTACAGTGGCCACTAGTCTAGCCTGGGCAACAGAGCATGACCCTCTTTAAAAAAAAAAAGTTTAGGCACAGTTTTGAGCCATACGTGTAGAGAAGTTATCAGGAGAGAATTTTACCATCTAAGAGCCCACCTTGCCAGCAGGCCTTTCTCAAGAATAAGCCTAAGGTCTGTTGTGTTAACTCTTCTTGTGTTAACACTCCTATGCCTTCAGACAGGCCACTGGCTTCTAAGCTGCAAACGCAGCCCAGAGCCAAGTCTGAGCTACACCTACGTGCTCCCTATTCCAATCTAAACATCTAATCAGCACCTAAAAGTAACAGGGCTCTTACTTTGGGCTCTATCCCCTGTCTTTTTCATCGTGCCCAGTAGCTGACCCCTCTTGTGTTGGAGCCACTATGAACAGAACCTCAGTGACAGCTTTGTCATGGACCACTCAGCCTCCTTTGTCCTTCAAACTATTTCCAGTGTATCCTTAAGAAACAGAAATCAGGCTCAGCGCCTGTGGCTAAGTGACTAGGGTGCCAGCCACATACACTGGAGCTGGTGTTTTTGAATCCAGCCCAGGCCTGCCAAACAACAATGGCAACTACAACCAAAAAAAATAGCTGGGCATCATGGTGGGCGCCTGTAGTCGCAGCTACTAGGGAGGCTGAGACAGAAGAATCGCTTAAGCCCAAGAGTTTGAGGATGCTGTGAGCTATGACACCACTGCACTGTACCAAGGGCTACACAGTGAGAGTCTGTCTTAGGAAAGAAAAAAAAAAAAAACAGAAATCAGGCCACGAGCTGTGGTGGCTCACACCTGTAATCCTAGCACTTTGGGAAGTTGAGGCAGGAGAATTGCTTGAGGCCAGGAGTTCAAGACCAACAAGAACAAGAGTGTCATCCCTATACACCATCTCTACCAAAAAAAAAATAGAAAAATTAGCCAGGCACACCTATAGTTCCACTAGGAAGGCTAAAGCATGAGGATGGCTTGAGCCCAGGAGTTGAAGGCATCAGTGAACTGATTATGCCACTGCACTCCAGCTGGGTGACAGAGCAAGACCCTGTCTATTAAAGGAAAAATGAAGAACACATATATGGCCTCTAGGGTGAAGGAGTGAGCAGGGAACAGCTGACCCTCTAGGGGAACAGTTGCTCCCCTCAGAGCAACCAGCAGCAACCTAGTGGCCTCTAAAACCTAGAGGCCTGTCCCCAGGGCTCCCCCTCTCTGGACAGCCCAAAGCCCACCAAGAAGGCAGTACAAACTCAAAGCGTTTGTGAGCCCCCAACCGCACACTCCCTCTCCACCTGATAAGGTTAGGAGCCTGCCCAGAAAGTCTCCAGCTCAGCTGCCCTAAACATCTCATATCTCTGTCCCTGGGCTTCCGAGCACCCACTTTCAGACAGCCCCAAATCCTGCTTCTAGAACTCAAAGCCCCCTGGCAAAGTCTGATAAGTCATCAAAATAGCTTACTGATTGCAAAGGAAGCAAATCCTCCTTCCTCAGTCTCCCAAAGTGCTGGGATTATGGGCATGATCCACCACACCTGCCCCCAAGTCAACTTTTGAACATTTTCATTACCTGGTCTCCATTAGCAGTCAGTCACTCCCCACTCCCCCTCCCGCAGCCCCTGGCCACCACTAATCTGTGTTATGTCTCTGCGGATTTGCCTGTTGGGAACATTTCATATCAATGGAGTCACAAAATACTTGTCCTTTTGTTTCTGGCTTCACAAGACGTTTTGGCCGTCATCCACAGTGCAGCACATATCACTGCTTCTTCATTCCTTCCTAAGGCTTAGCCATATTCCATTGTGTGGTTGGATCACATTTGGTTGATCTGTTCATGCACTGATGGGCATTTGGGCTGTTTCTACCTCTTGGACACCTCGGCTGTTCTCTATTCCTCATGTGCCTAGTTCATTCCCTCCCCAGGATCTTTGCCCTTGCTGTCTCCTCTTCTGCCGGCATTTCCTGCATAGGACCTCCTTCAGCATGTGTCTCTTTATGGACTGTGGGCCCCAGCAGGGCAGGGACCATGTGTGTCCTGTCTCCAGCTTCATCCCCAGCATCTAGCATGGTGCCCATACAGACCTGGGGCTCAGCCAATGTTTGTGGGATCAATGACTGAAAAGAGGCATTGTAGGAAGCTAGAACCATAAAATTGCACCAAGCCCAGTGCTGGCAGAGCCCCATGACTCCATCCTTCCCTAACATCTGTGGTTCCAGCATTTTCTCAGCAGTGATATAGCATCGTGTTCACTACTCTAAGGGCCACCTCACACAGGACCATGAATATCCCACTCACCAGCTGAGAAGCCCCGATGTATCTCTCTAGATGACACTGACATTGGATGGAGGGGGGACTTTGGAGTTCCAGCCCTACTACCTCCCCACTGGGGCACCTCCATTCCCCTGCCACACAGGCTGCCACTAATCCCCTTCCTTCCTCTGGGGCCCAAATGTCTGCCTCCAGGCTAAAAACACTGAGGGGGTGAGGGGTTATTCTGTTGTTTCTAAAAAGCAGTCGTTAGTTTGTGGGAGACCACATTGCCTCAGCTGTTCAGGGGAAGTGAGATGGAGCCTTTTGCTATGGGGCCTCAAGGGGCTGGGCCAGAACTGGGCCCTGTGTTCCTAGAGACCTTGACCCCCCCACCCCTCACGCCTGATTCCCAGACTTTCCAAGTGCCAAGAATCTCCCTGGCACTTCTAATCCCCTCCCACAACAGCACTTGTTCCTCACCATTGAAGCTGAGAGTCAGCCCATTGGGCTGCAGAGAGCAGGGGGATCAGAGAGGTGAAGTGATTTGCCCAAAGCAGCCCAGCCATGAGATCTGGAGCCCAAGCCTGCCTCTCCTGCAGCCAAGCACCGAGGCACTGGATTAAGCCACAGTGAAGAATCCTGATGTTATTACTCTCAACTGAGCTTCATGCCCCCTCTGGACTGTAAAGTCGTTTCTCCTATCATCTTCACATGACTAAGGGGTTCTGCTATCACTCCCACTTCCTAGCCGTGGAACTGACAGGCTCAGAGAGGCTGAGCAATTCACCGAAGGCCACATAGCAGGTGAACAAGAAGCTAGGTTCCATGTGTTTGTCTCCTGCCTGGGGCTTGTTGGCATAGACTCCAGACAACACTCCCTGCCCCCTGCCACCTGGAGAAGGAATGGGGGGGGAGGCGGTAAGAGGGGTACCCAGCTTCAGCCTACAGCGGGGCTTATCTAGCCCAGATGGGCTAGGGTGATAGGCTGGTGGAGAGGCCCCTTGCCCAGCTATGTGGGCCATTTTTTCTTTTTTGAGATAGAGTCTCATTATGTCGCCCTCGGTAGAGTGCCATGGTTGTCACAGCTCACAGCAACCTCCAACTCTTGGGCTTAAGCAATTCTCTTGCCCCAGCCTCCCAAGTAGCTGGGACTACAGGTGCCTGCCACAATGCCTGGCTATTTTTTTGTTGCAGTTGTTATTCAAACCCACCAGCTTCAGCATATGTGGCCAACACCCTAACCATTGAGCGATGGGCACCAAACCTATCTGGGCTATTTTTACATGCAAGGCAAAGAGGAAGTGGTTTTGCCCGTATGCTCATGAGCACCCAGGACACAGACAGGAATGGCCAATCCGTTAAGCACAGGGGGCCACACTCTGGGCCCACAAAGTATGTATAGGAGCTCCCAATACATGTTAACTTCTTTTAAAAGATCAGGTTAAAAATTTGATGCAATATAAAATCTAATTAATTCTGAATGAGTTTTTGGTTGTTTGGGGGGTTTTTTTGTTTGTTTTTTGGTGAGGGCTGGGCTCAAACCCACTAACCCCATTATATAGGGCCAGCGCCCCACTCCTTGAGCCACAGGCGCCACCCATCTGTTTGGGGTATTTTTTTTTTTTGATCCTGTGCTCACCCAGAGACTCACCTGTTGAGGCTCAGTCCAGTCTCAAAGTCTTTTCCTGTGTTATTCCCTCCACATACAACACTCTTTCTATACCAGCCCTAAGTCCTGCATGCCCCCAAATCCTCCTTTCTCTAGGCCAATAAGGTCCCCCCTGCCCTCCTCCCACCTTCCTGACAATTTGGCCACTTTGTAATGATGATATTAATGATTTTCGTTTTCTTTCTTTTTTTTTTCTTTGTAGAGACAGAGTCTCACTTTCTCGCCCTTGGCATATGGGGCCGGCGCCCTACCCACTGAGCCACAAGCACCATCCCTGACATTAATGATTTTCTACTGATAAATTACATGTGCCGGGAGATGAGGGCATGTACCTGTCTTGGGTTCACCCCTCTGTCCCCTGAGGAGCTGGCACACAATAGATTCTCAAGAAAAGCTTGTTGAAGGCTAGACAGGAGCACGTTGTCCCCCACTTGCAGCTTTAGTGGCTTTGGTGGACTGCAGACAGCAACTTGAGTTGCCCTGGTCCTGCCTCCAGGGCTCACCTGCTTGCTAGAGGAAACAGAAACCTAGAAACCACCTAGGGGCAGCTGGCCCCGCCCCACTGATGACAAGCAGACCCTGAATCGAAACCCAGGCTCCTGCAGGCGCCAGCACAGCCAGAGTGAGGGCCTCGGCCACTCGGGGAGCTTCCAGGTATGTGCTCCAAGAGCCTCACCACCCTCCCATCCTCAAGGAGACAGCATAGGAGCCAGGCTGGGCCAGAAGGAGGGACAGGGCTGGTGGAGTACAGGAGAGGCATGAGTTTTCTGGGGGATTAAGGGAGGACTTCCTGGAGGAGAGGCCATTTGAGGCAACCATGAGAAAATGGAACCTAAGCTTGGAGAAAGTGTACTCCCGGCAGGGGAATGCGGGCAACGACAAGGAGGGGAGAGACAGCAACATGCCCTTAGGACTAGAATGTGGGGAATGAGGAAGTAGGAGAGGCCCTAAAGCCCAGATTAGGAGTTTGAAATTTAATATGGGTTCATTCATCGCTAGATAGCTATTCATCAACAAGCAACCTTGTCCCATCATCTGAGCCCAGCCAGCAGGAGGGGGTGCTGGGAACCCAGATTAAAAAAAAATTAATAAAAGAACCTAACTCTGGACCCTGGTACTCAGGAGGCCCCAGTCTGATGGAGACAGCCAGACAAAGACACTCCAGCTCCATGGGATCACAGCTGTGCCAGAGGGAGAAACGCTGGGGAAGGTGGGAACGGACAGGGGTGTCAGGGCTTTGTCTAAGGAAAGAGGCAGGAAAGCTAGCTTGATGAGGGAACACTTTTCCTGGGTTTTGAAGGATAAGTAGTGGTTCTTCCAAGTAGGAAAAATAATAAGCCTGTAAACATTGCCCTGTGCTAGGCCACAACTATAAATATCATAAATTTATATGCATAAACACACACAGTGCTTACTCTGTGTCAACTATACATTCCCAAGTAAATATCATTATCCCCAAATAACAGGTGAAAATACAGGCAAGAGAAGCTAAGTGACTTACCCAAGGTCACCTATCAGATAAGTGGGGAAAACTAGGCTTTGAACCTAGGCCATCTGTCTTCAATTCCTGGTTCTTCATCACATTGTCACCCTGTGTTATTGAATGTTTCTTAATAGACCATTTAATTTCACTTACCTCAGAATTCCTTTGGGCTCCATACTGGAGGGTACGGGTATGTTTGTCTTCCAGCAGCAGAAAGTCAATATTGATTGCCATTGGTCAACATGTCAACGTTTCTATGTCCCCAGAGAAACAGCACTGTAACAAACACCTTTTGAAATATTGAAAAATCAGATGAGGCCAGCGGGTAGGGTTCTGAGCACAAGTCTAGAGCTAGAATTAAGAATGAGAGGGGCTGGCTCAGCGCCTGTGGCTCAACGGGCTAAGGCGCCAGCCACGTACACCTGAGCTGGCGGGTTCGAATCCAGTCCGGGCCCACCAAACAACAATGACGGCTGCAACCAAAAAATGGCCGGGCGTTGTGGCGGGCGCCTGTAGTCCCAGCTACTTGGGAGGCGGAGGCAAGAGACTTGCTTGAGCCTAGGAGTTGGAGGTTACTATGAGCTGTGATGCCACAGCACTCTATCCAGGGTGA
>CAUYON010040261.1:0-30328 GCA_963573935.1 Arctocebus calabarensis | reverse complement strand
TGCTATGCTAACATATTAACCACAGTATAATCATTCATAGGAAAACAGTAATTAAGCAATGAATTAAATTAAATAACAAAGTTCAAACTGTCATAAACTCATAGACCACAATGATGTTATAAAACAAGCAATTCCAGAAATCTTATAAACAATAAAAATTTCAATATCATTCTACTTGATCTGGATAAAGTTTGAACTTTGTTATTTAATTCAATTCATTGCTTAATTACTGTTTTCCTATGAACAATTACACTGTGGTTAATATGTTAGCATAGCAGTATTCCCAGATAGTTTTTTGTTTGTTGGGAGGTTGGGCTTTGGGGGACAGAGTTAATACTTTGCATGAAATATCTTATCTTCAACAGTGAAATTGTTTTCTCTTTTGTCTTGTGATTTTTTTGAGGTGAAATTCAAGTTTTTGTGTGAGTAGTACTATTATACCTATCTTGAGTGTCTTGCTTGTACTGTATCACATCATACCTTTGTTTAATCCTTAATAAACTGTTCACTTGTTAAAAAAAAAAAAGAACTATAAATGAAGGATATAAAAGGAAAAAAAAATGTAGTGTATCACTACTATGGCCTGCAAATAAGTAGCACTCAAGACAATCACCACATTAAGATATTTATTACTAAGGAATTTATTCAGCACCTTGGTCATCTCAAAGTATACACAAACAAAGCCACAGGTCCTTACCTAATATACACTACAATCAAACACTTAAGAAAGGGAAAATTCTCATTTAATCAAAGTAAATTCAAAAATAAGAAATGATAGCTTCTGCAGACGAGAAGAAATCAATGAAAAAATTCTGGAAGTATGAAAAAACAGAGTGTAACAACACCTGCAAAGAGTCACAATAGCTCTCCCGCAAGAGACTCCCAACAAGAGGAAATTACTAAAATGTCAGATAATCAACTCAAAACATGGATTTCAAATAATCTTGACATCCACGAAGAAGTAGAAAGCCCACACAAAGACCAAAGACACTGAAAAATTCAGGAAAGGAATGAAAAATTTAAAAATAGATGGACAATTCCAAAGAACTTTTGGAATTGAAAGAATAATTTAGGGAAGTACAAAACACCCTGGCAGGTCTTAATAACAGACTACATACCAAGCAAAGAAAGAATTTCCGAGCTTGAAGACAGGTTTTTGAAATAAAGCAGTCAAAACTGAACAAAAAAGAATTAAACAAATGAACAAAGTCATTGACAAATATGGATTATGTAAGTTACATGAACATAAGAATTGTAAGTTTCCTTGAGGAAGAAGAATAAAAATGCAAAAGCATGGAAAACCTATTTGAGAGAATAACAAAGGAAAACTTATCTAGTCTTCTAGAGATTTAGATATCCAGATTCAAGAAGTTCATAGAACTCCTGGGGGATACGTTGCTCATAAGACATACCCAAGGTACATAGTCATCAGACTGGACAGAATTCAAGTGAATGAGAAAATCCTACAAGCATCTAGACAAAAGCATCAGTAATGTATAAAGTAAAATCAACAGATTAACACCAGACTTCTCAGCAGAAACCTGACAAGCCAGAAGGAAATGGAGTCCTATCTTTAGTCTTCTTTTTGTTTTTTTTTTCTTTGAGACAGAGTCTCACTATGTCGCCCTTGGTAGAGTGCCGTGGCATCAAGCTCACAGCAACCTCAAACACTTGGGCTTAATCAATTCTCTTGCTTCAGCCTCCCAAGTAGCTGGGACCACAGGCACCCGCCACACCTGGCTATTTTTTTGTTGCAGTTGTCATTGTTGTTTAGCAGCCCCAGGCTGGGTTCGAACCCGCTAGCCTTGATACATGTGGCCAGCACTGTAACCACTGTGCTATGGATGCCGAGCCTATCTTTAGTCTTCTTAAACAGAACAAGTGTCAGATAAGAATTTTGTATCCAGAAAAGTTTCATAAATTAAGGAGGTATACATTATTTCCCAGGAAAGCAAACACTATGGAAATTGCACCATTACACCTAACCTACAAAAATGTTTAAACATGCTCAAAACATCAAACACAATAATCGGTATCCACCAGTGTAAAAGCACTCAAAAGTAAAAACTCATAGCTTCTATAAAATACTTACACAAGAATAAAAAGCCACTAGGTAACAAAAAACATGATGGCTGGACTAGTATCTCACATTTCAATTCAATTGAATATGAAACACCTAAATGCCCTACTGAAAAGTTATACGTTGGTAAAATGGACCAAAAAACCCAACTCAAGTATATTTTGTCTCAAAGAAACTGATTTAATTCATAAATCTTTTCATACACTCAAGGTAAAGGGGTACAAAAAAATATTCTACACAAATGGAAACCAAAGCAAACAGGAGTAGCTATTCTTAGATATATAGTACTTAAATGCAGAACAGTAAGTAAGATAAAGATGGTCATGACATAATGATAAAAAAACTGTATCAACAAGAACACATAACAATCCTACATATATATGCATCTAACACAGGAGCTCCCAGATCCATAAAAAAATTCTACTAGACAAAGAAATAAATAGCTCTTTATTTATTCACACGAACCAGGGACTTCAACATTCCACTGACATAACTGGACAGATCATTGAGGCGGAAAATCAAAGAAAAACTGGACTTAAAGGGGACTCTAGAACTAATGGCCCTAACACACATTAGCAGAACATTTTATAGATAGCTATTCAAAAAGGCTGGAAACACAAGAATTTCTAAAAAGGTGTCTTTTAGTGGCGGAAGAGATGTATCTGCAGATAAAATCTATATTGATGTGGCCAGGTTTTTTCTAAGGGCCTTCTCTTGTCACAAAGATTAACAGCATCTGATACCTTTAAAAATATGAAAGAAATATTTATCATCTATTCTCTCCAAGGCCTCCTACCTGTGAGGTTTCATCTACATAAAAAAGACCATCTCTGCTAGCCCAGTCTCTTCTTCTCTCCTTCCCATAACCTATCTTGACACTATAACCTGATTTACCATCATAACCTATTTTCAGTCATGCTCTGAGCCCACCTTCTTTCTGTACCCTCAAGATTGCATAGAAGCTTCTGTATCCCATCGAGGGGTTGGAGTAATCTCTCTGTGTTTTCCCTATGCACTTTAATAAAAGTGCATGCCATTTTTTTTAATTAATGTACCTTTTGTCAACTGGATTTTCAACAAACCTCTGGAGGGCAAAGGAAAAGATTTTCCTTGGCTTCTACACTACAGGTGAAGAAATGAGGCACGTACAAGGCATGTAAATTTCCCATGGTGACATAGTTATTGAGTAGTAGATATAAGGGTCGAACCCAGGCAAATTGGCTTCCAGGCCTGACATTTTTTCCCTTTTTTAAAATTTCAGGCTAATATGAAAGTAGAAACAATTAGGTTACAATGTTTGTATTTATTAGGTAAAGTCCCTGTTGTAGTTGTGCCCCACATCCAGGAGATGTGCCCCGACTTAACAAGGACAATATAAGGGTATATGGCTGACTTGACATTTTAACCACCACGCTCTACCACCCCACAGGTGGTTAATAGAGTGCCCAGCAAATATGGAAATGGGGATCAATACTTTATCTTAACATTTTAAAAGGTAACATAGTACACCAAAGAGAACTTGGGCTTTGAAGTCAGACTAACCTAAATCCTGTTTAATTGCTGTGTGATCTTGGGTAAATTACATCTTCTGTCTGGGCCAGAGTTTCCTAAATGTGAAATTAGAATCATAATCCCTACTTCAGAGGACTGCTGGAATATGTGATTTTACCATGCTGGAATATGTGATTTTGCCAGCACTATACTTGGCACTTGATGGGTGCTCAGGTAAATATTAGTTTTAATAATCTTCCTACTATCTGGGACCTTGAAATTGTTCTTATGAGTACCCTAACATTTTAAGCCTTTCTCACGTCTAGTAACTCAAAGGAGAAACAGGACAAATAAAAGCTATCCAGGCATAGTATCTCAGGTTCTCTTTGAAACTTTCCTGGAATTTTTCCTGATGGAAGGAAAGTAAGAAATAGGAAAGATGTTTAAGGAGGCATGTTTGTAATAAATGATACCAAATTAAGACAGAGTGAACAAGCTGGGCATGGCGGCTCACGCCTGTAATCCTAGCACTCTAGAAGGCCAAGGTGGGTAAATTGCCTGAGGTCAGGAGTTTGAGACCAACCTGAGGAACAGCAAGACACCATCTCCACTTAAAATAGAAAAAAATGGCTGAGTGTTGTGGAAGGTGCCTGTAGTCCCACCTCCTCTAGAGGCTGAGGCAAGAGGATCACTTGAGCCCAGGAGTTTGAGGTTGCTATGAGCTATGACACCATGGTACTCTATACAGGGCAATGGAGTGAGATTCTATCTCAAAAAAAAAAAAAATGACAGATTAGTGAGCCAAGGTGATAGGTGATAGTTACCTTATTAATGTCATCAACTGCTATTGTCAAATTTCCCTTTCTGTAACTAAACCTACAGTAAAGTTTATTTGACCTCTGAGAAACCGAAATGCTACATTATAATAGAACATTTTAAAATGTTTGTTTTAGTCCTAACTGTTTTAAGAAAAATCCATGTCCTTCTTCATCTTAGGGCAATAAAATCATTATTCACATCCTGGAAAAGCATAACTTTCATCTTTTTATGTACTTCCTCTCCTGAGACATTTGACCAATTACTACTTATTATAAAGACTGGACCTATTGTAGTCTTGCACTCCAGAAAAACTTTTTACTAAACTATTTTCTTGAGAGCACAGAATCTTGCCATAAAGGAAATAACTACCAATATATTTTTCTATAACCTCTTTTCAAATGCAAGTCACAACGACAAATATGCACTGACACAAACACTCTATAGGTTAAGTTGCTTACACCTGACCCGGCTAGGCATTGTCATAAAACACTTCATAAATTTTTCAGATTTGGCATAGTATTCTAATACTTAAATGAAGTTAACAGGTAATATTTTCAATGTCTCCTTGGAACTCCCAAAGCTATATCTCAGATAACTATGAAAATCCATGGAATTAATTTCACCATCAAAATCAAAGCAACTGTGTTAATAATTAATTTAATACATTTCAAAGCCATCTCAATTGTACCTATAAATCTAGCAGAGATTGATATCAAACCTGGAACACAATTCAATTTTCCCAACTATGAACTAAATGCTGATGGAGTGTGAAACTGTTGACCCAAAATACCTATCAGATTAATCATCATTCACATTATCGTCACCATCCTGACATTTTTCACTCAATTTCAGTTGTGGTCAAAATTTTCAAGGACACTATCTAGGGCTAAATGAGCAGTCTATGGCCAATAATAAGAACAAAGTTAACTATTTTACCAGAGAATTAACCCATCACCCTGACCCTGTAACCATCTATAACTATTCGCAATAGTGAATCACACACAAATCAGATGCACAACTACTATGGAGCTCCTCTAATATAACCTGAGGATGCTGAAGAAAATTGAATGAAAGAGTCACTACTTTATCATTATTATTTCATAGATGTGATTAAAACCATGTACTTAACCACAGGCTATTCAAAACCACAGGAACAATAGATGATGTCTAAATTTGTTGAGGGATTAAATTTATAACTCAATAGACTAGAGACTATACACGTCCCTTAGGAAATAAAGTGCTTGATCATACCAAGGAAAGAATAATATATTTTATTCAACCCTGATGAGATCAGATTTCAATGCAGCTTAATGTTGGTGGGTGTATTTGTTTCTTAGAGGTACTTGTACCAGGGGTGCAAGTCACTACAAACTTGGTAGCTTAAAACTATGGAAATTTATTCCCTCACAGTTCTGAAGTCCAAAAATCTGGAAACAAGGTATCAGCACACCCATATTCCCTATTGAAGGCTCTAGAAAAAATATCTTCCTTATCCCTGCTTAACTTAGATTGGCTCCTGGCAAACCTAAAGAAGCTTTGGATGTATAGTTCCATCACTCCATCACTCCAACCTCTGCCTCCATTGTCACGTAGCCTTCTTCCCTCCATGTCTGTGTGCCTCCTCCTTTATAAGGAGACTAGTCATTGGATTTTGGACCCACCCTAATCTAGTTTGAACTCATCTTTACTAATTATATCTCTAAAGTCTCTAGTTCTAAATACGGTCCCATTCTGAAATTTTGGTTGGATACAATTTTTTGGAATGCACTATTCGACCCACTCCAGTGGGCATTCTCAATTTGCCGTGGTGTCAAAGAGTCATAGTTCTTAACAGATTTATCTCCTATAAAGTGAAGAAGATTGTAAATGTTTCCCCCTCAATACTCCAAAGTTGGGTGTAACTTGATAGTCTACAAACAATGTCGAATTCAAAACAATGTATTAGACGTGTGTGAAGTTTTTACCTTGTATTTTCCAAGACTTCTTACTTCTAGACAAAAGTTAAAATTGACATAGAAATCAGAAAAAAAAAGCAGCAATTTATACAATTCACAATAGCCAAAGAGGAAGATATTCTAATATTCAGCCAAACTGATAACTCTAAAGCAGTGGTTTTCCAAGTAGGATCCCCAAACCAAAAGCATCGGCGCCATATGGAAACTCCTTAGAAATGTAGAATCTCAGCCCTCACCCAAGACACACAGAATCAGGATTTTCATTCTAACATTATTCTCTAGATGATTCATATGCTCTGTTCTAAAACTCTGATGCCAAAAGTAAAAGAAAAGTCTAACTTTCTCATATAATTCTATACTTTCTGGCAGGAATGGGTGTTTGTTTTGCTGAGGGTTGATAAGGAATGTTAAACACATACACACTCACACATACTGGTCCTTTGCCTTCCCACAGAGTGGCAGCAGCTTTCCAAATGAACAAGCTGTTTCCATGACACCAAACGCTTAATTTGAAGCAGATACACCAACCACCCAGGAGCGTGACAACACAGTGCACCATTTCATAGTTATTTTATTTGGGTTCTGGGTCCCAAATATCTCCTCCTTGAAAAAGAAATCTTTCTGGGAAAAGCTAATATTTAAAGCAATACTTTATTTGGCAAATGCATCCCCTTTTTTGTGTCCTGTAAATAAAACACTCTGAACGATTCTGTGTTAAATTTCTTTTCATGGTTAATCAATTTGGGATAATAATACAAGTGACTACTAAATTAATTATACTACTATGAGTATATGACCTATCCATCTAGTGAATGTTTTCCTTTTCTCCACCACAGTTTCCAGCCATTTTATTCTTAATAAATTCTTAAATTCAGTTTCTTCTTTGCTATAAATGTGCATTTTTCTCTCACTCCTCTGAACAAATAATGAAAAAAATTCTCCCATTTGTAGCATGTGTACTTAATAATATCCAGACGTGAGAGAAACAAACTCTAAAATGTGACTACAAGATATTATTATTATTAACAGCAGCATGGGAAGACAGTGAATTAAGTCCTAGAGTCTCCTCAAAAATCCTCCCTTAAACGTTTATCTCCACAGATTTCCTAAATTAATTTACCCAGCCAACAAATTTAAAGGGAAACAATGGCATGTTTAATGCCAACCAATTGAAAATAGTCACCTGCTCTACAGGGAACAGATTAAATTCAAAAGTACAAAAAGGAGCCATTAGTAAAGAAGGCAATTAAATAAGTACATACTTAATACAGATCACAGTCAAAAACTGCACGGTCAGATTCAAACCAACTTCAGTGTCAGAAAGTTCAGAAAGGAGCCGTTAGGAATTCTTCACAGCATCTTCTAGCTCACGACACCCGTCAGACTTTCACTCACCTGCTAACACCTCAAGTAAACTGACAAAAAGAGAAGCTCGCTTTCATGAATAATCCCTAAATCCAGAAGGCAACAGAGGTTCGGAATTTAAGGGGTTAATCCCATTCCTTGTTCCTATTCTCCTGAGGTTCAGCCATTCAACCCCAAGATTGCAGGGTATGAATCATGGCCATAAATTACATTGGATTTCTAAATACATAAAGAGAGTTCAGGGAAAAAAACAAGGTGACATTCTCTCCACAATCTTCAAGAGCTGGCTGTGTGACAAGAGTCAGCACCAGGGGAACCCAGCCACTGGAGGAAGAAGGAGGCAGATCAGAAAATCCCTTCCAGACAAAGGGATAATAGGAAACAAGATAAAGGAGCAACAATTGAAAGAAGGACTGAAAAAACAGAGCTGCCTCTCTATCATTTAAATTTCTCAGGGAGTCACACTGCTTTCATTTGCCACAACCTATTGCAGCCTCCTCCCACCTCGCTTCTCCATGAGGATGTGGCCCATGTCTATTTTGCTTCTCGTTGTTATCTTCAGCATTGAGTGCATTGATAATCATGCAGTAGGAGCTCAATGCCTTAATCTGCTACTAGAATGAATTCATCAATTAACTGATTAACTAATGAAACCAAAAAGTTCCCCGAAAAATTTATCAAATACTATTTCTATAGAATCACCATTGTAGTTATCATCATAAAATGATACTGTGTTCTTTTGGGGGGGTGTAGGAAAGAATTTTTGCAGCAGACAAAATCACATATTGAGATGGAAGAAAATTTTTAAAGCTCACTAAAGGTAACAACTGTGTTTTATGAAATAAGTCAGGATTCTTTTTGTTTGTTTGTTTATCTCAATAATTTATCCTGCATTGATAGCCTACCCGAACAGAAAAGCTAGGCCACCTAAGTTCCTAAGCTTTTATCAAAATTCCCGCTCAGTACTTTGCTTCTGTACTTCACAATAACATTTGACTTTCCCCGATTCCTCAGATTTAAGAATACCATCTAAGTTGATGATGGTAATGAGTAGATTTCCCTAGACAGATAAACAAATTGGGTTTATGAACCACCATGTGACAGCAATTAACAAGCATATGAAGAAGATACTGACCAGAATGTGTGAAAGAGGCTGGGAAAGCAGCACATTTTACGATGCTAGCATACAGTTAAAATTTAAGAGGGCATGAACTTTGGCAATGTAAAAGGTCTAATAGTCTTACAGATGCTCTACTATGTGGGAAATCTTAATAGCTCTTATACCATCCTGAATCCCTGCCCCAGCCCCAGCCCCATTTTGCAGCCAGTAACAGAATAGATGGAACTAAACAACTCACAACCCCCACAGCAGATGGAGAAGCATCAGAAATACCCTGTATGGGGGGAGGCTCATGCCTAATGCTCCTTCCAACACTGAAATTCTATTGAGACTTGGATTCCCCAAGGCCCCAACAGCCCTTGGGCACAAAAGTAGATCACAATAAAGTATTAGAGCTCTCTAATACCTTGTTTCTAAGGGGTACCCCACACAGATTCTGCTCTTCTCTGCTACTCTCCTGCAGCAGTTGGTTTGGAAGCTCAACTATGGACATCATCAGAACTCAAGTCTCAGGCTCTGCTGCTCACTATAAATCAGATAAAGAAATCACCTCAGCCAGGTGCAGTGGCTCATGCCTGCAATCCTGGCACTCTGGGAGGCCACGATGTATGAATTGCCTGAGCTCACTGGTTCGAGACCAGCCTGAGCAAAAGCAAGACCCCCTTCTCTACAAAAAACAGAAAAAACTGAGGCAAGAGGATTGCTTGAGCCCAAGAGTTGGAGGTTGCTGTGAACTATGACACCATGGTACTCTATCCAGGGCAACAGAGTGAGATTCTATCTCAAAAAAAAAAAAAAAAAAAGGGAGAAGTCACCTCTTCCTTTCTCCCTGCCTGCACAGGCACTACTGTTATGACTGCTTACCAGACCATCCTAGGTGTAGCAGATATCAGATGGTGCCCTAATTTTATTACCTCTGACCATCACCATTCTTTGCATGCCTATTTGCCTTGTCCTGCCAACACCGAGAGCTTTCCACCTAAGGGGTTTCTCTCAGTCTATGTGAGGGCAGACAGGAAATATGAGAGCTAGTTACCCCAAGATCAGGTTTCAGCCAGTAATAATGGAATTAGATAGAGGGTAAAAACCTGCTTCCTTGCCCTTCAGGTGGGATAATTCTGGGGCATGTTTTATGTTATCTCTCAGATGCCTCCAATAAGACAGGGCTTCAGGTGCCCAGAATGATGATCTTTTCAAGGATGCTTTGTCAGCATTTGGTACAAAATACACTTTCGTGTTTTGTAACACAGGCCTCATTTCCAAGCAAGGGAACACTCGATTCCTTTTGTTCCCATGAATAGTACTCTGAAATTACAATATCAACTCAGGCCTTTACCATTGTCTTGAACATCTGGCTCCCTGCCAATTGCCAGCACCTACAGCTTTCCACCTGAGGGTTTTCTCTGGCTACCACGGTCCACTTTGCTACCTGCAACAGGCTGGAAATGGCAGGGAGTGATGTATCTAGTGATGTACCTCTCAATCAATGACTGGGGAGGATACCTCTGAAACACTTACTCTACAATGGTTCCCAGTGCTCCCAGTAGAACTGTGCTCTAGATATGCATGGTGATAACTTCTTTGATAACCACCCCCCTCCCTTCCATAACTCACTTTCCCACATTCCCTTGCTAGTGTTTCCTGGGATCGACTTCCAAATTAATTAAATTAGTAGTTAATATAATAAAATATAATAATAATTTAAAATATAGTGACAACTCTGCATTTGCCATGATCATTAGGGCTGAAGAATTGTGAATAATTCAAATAAATAATGTACTAAAAACATCATTTCACTTTTTCCTTCTCATCTCATCCCTCTTCTCCACTTTGATGAAGCCATTTTATGTGAACTTATTTTTTGTAAACCTAAGTAGACTGATTAAAATGTAACAACTTTTTCCTTCTCTGCCCATCTTCCTAAAAACTGTTAATGAACAGTAAACTGATCAATCAGCAGGTAAGAGCAGAGAAAAGGAACAGGGGCAAAAAAGATAGAGATGATAACAAGTTTCAGACAATCAAGGATGATTATTATTCACTCTCCCATGAATTTCTAAAGTTGTAAAGGGCAATTACCAAGTGCATTAGGAGAAGGGAACTCTACATTGCTTCTATTGTCCATTTCTGGGAATCATTTGTAGTTAATACATAGATGGCTGAAGGCTCCCCACAGATATGCTCCTGAATTTGGTGAATGGTTGGAAAACATACCCTCTGAGATAATAATTAATAAGAACTAGCAAATAAAGTAATAAAATAAAATAGCTAGTACATAAAGAATAGATGCCTCCCCAGTAAATAAGTCATCTAAAATATAACTTCTAAAGAAGTGACAGATAAAACAATGATTCTCTAAACTCCATGAAGGGGATTGGGTTCATCTATAAAATGAAACCTAAAATATAGCTTCTTAGAGATAAACTATAGTCTTGGAAACCAACTCCTCTGAAATGAGGAACTGTATGAAAACAGAAAATTGTGAAAATTAAAAATGGAGGGTAAAGACTGTGATGAAAATAAACACGTATTGAATACCATGTTTGCATTAGGCTAGAAGCTTTATATTAGTTAACCCTCAAATTACTTGATAAAATGCATTTTACCCTTTCTACTTTAATAGTGCAAAAACTGAGGCTGAGATACTAGGTAATAAACAACTTGTAGGTGGAAGAGCTGTCATTCCAATCTATGACTGCCTTAATCCAAAGTGTTGTACAATAAAATGTCAGCATTTATCAGAAATATTTCAGGCAAGATAATGCCCTAATTTTGTTAAACTGTTATGGTTACATAATAAACCAAAGTGCTTTAACCCAGCTACAAAACCTACTGGGAGTATTTCTATTTCTTACCAAGCAAGAATGTGATGTCACCTCTTAAATGGGTACCTTCTACATAAAATACTGTGAGCAGTTATCCTGCTAGAGATAGATTTCGATGTCAATTGATAAACTGAAAATTTGTGACTTTAATTAGTAAAGAAGACATTAGATTTGTGAACCAGCAACTATTTGCTTTGTCTTCCTGCCTTAAGCCTTTCTAAAGAAGCTCTAAAACTCTCCTCCTAGAGGAGGCCATATGCTTCACTAAACAAAACATAGGGATTCCATTCCTCTACTCAAGGACTGTTTTAGGAATAAGTATGTAAGATAGTTCTGACCAATTAAATGAAAGGGCAATTATGCCAGGGAGCTTCTGGGAAAATTTCTTCATTCTTAATGAAAAGCACAATGACTAGGGCTCCTTGAAGGACTGTCTAATTTCAGAGGATATACAAGATAAGCAGAGAATATACAACATAAGAGCAAGATATCTTATTTTGTAAGAAAGCAAAGGAGATTTCAAAAATGAATGAAGTCGTATCAGAAAGAACACAGTAGCCATCCAGAAGGATCTACCCTTGATCAAAGCTGGGAAGACTTGAGTATCAAAAGAACTGTAATTAGTTGAAACGCATTGAATAAATAAAATACATGAGGTCAAAATAATATTTTTAAAAGAAGGCAAAGTAAACAAATTTAATTGCCACTAGGACACTAAAACCTTACTCTGAAAATTGGTAATTAAAGTTTAAGAGGTAACCATTTATTTTGCCTTTCTAATAGAAACAGTACTTCATTTTCTAGTAGAAATGGTACTTCAGGGTAACCTAATAAATAACCCTAGTTGACTGCTCCTTTCTTTGCAAGAATTTCAGATAATAAATATGACTTTGTAAACTCTAATGAAGTAATTGATTCAGGCAACTATCTTCAGTGGAAGCTAAAGCCATTAGGTGGAAAGGGGAACTGGATAGTTACATTCAGTGTCAAAGTATCAACTTCAAAATTGTTTACTAATTGTTAAAAAAAAGGTTATAAAATATTGTTTTATAATGGAGAAATTGAGCTGAAATCTCCTTATTTTAGTATCACTATGTGATTGACTTTAACATTACTGAGAATGAGCAATCAGTCCTTATATAAGTCTTAATGTAACACAGTAAGTATACAACATCACCTCTCAAATCTTCCAAAAATGTTTAACCTGAACCTATGCAACTCTTTAGTTTGAACATTCAGTTTATAGGAAATATGCATGATAGAGAAACACTTCAAAGAAATTCAAACAAAGCCTGAATTTGAGTCATTCTATGAGAAAACAGAACTGGGTCCTGCCACACTTCAATTTTATGGGGAAAAAGGAAGGGGATAATGTCCTAGAATCGAAATTAAAAGAAATTTAAGAAACATAACAATAATATGCAATTTATAATCCTTCATTAGATTTTGTATGTAAAATAAACCCCCCAAATTAAAGGGCAAATGAGCATAAAACTAAGACAAAGTATTAATGTCATTTATTTATATAGATATTTTAAAATTGATTAAGAAAATAATATTTCAGCAGAGAAATTAGTAAAGGACATAATAAGATATAGCAGAAAAATAAATAAAAATACAGGGGAGATTCCAACATGGTGGTCTAGGGGGCAGCTCCTTAGCAGCTTCTCCCAGGAAAAGTGAGGAGATGCATAAGCAGTTGCCACCATTTAGATTGCTCTGCTCAGAGACAGCAATACAAAGGCACAGAGTAACAGCTCAGGACATCAGGAGTAGAAAAGAGAAGAAGAAAGAGAAGTCAACAATGAAAACAGATATAGAGGAGACTAGTGGCCCAGAAGCAGAGATGACACATGGGGATGGATCACTGTGTAATCCAGTCTGCTAGAAGGCCATAAACATCTTCCCACCATTTCATCCCAGTTTGATCCCGGGACAGACCTTAATACTGTACTAATCTGGCCCACCAGAGAAAAGGCACAAAAGGGAAAAACAGGTGTCCTCCTTGCCCCCGAGCTATAGGGTACACCACTCTAGTCCTTCTGGGATGGGCTAGAGAGTGAGCAGATTGACTCGTGGCTTCTCTAGGCCAGAGCTGATGACCTATAGCACTTCCTTCACTAAGTGCAGACAGATCTGCATCGGGAACATACCAGCCCACTGGCCCCATTTCAGTGGGGCACAGGAGAGATGCAAAGATCACTTTAACCCTGAGATTGCTGACACACAGATTGGCCCCACTTGGTGAGACTTCCCAGAGGCCCAAAATTCCTACAGCTTGGCCTTCCATACAGCCAGTTTGGGCTCCTCCCTCCAACTTTGGGCAACTGCCTCCAAGCAGGTCCTATGGCTTCACGAAACAAAACAGAGTGGCCCTGCCCCCACTTCCTTCCAGACTCCAGGTCTCATTTGAATCACTGAGTCTCAGTCCCCATCCCAGCACAGACCGTGAGGCTCCCTATCTGGAACTAGAACTTGGTGCACAACTCCTGAATGTCCAGCATCCCCCGCAGATCTGTGACACTATATCCAGGTCTCCAGTGCTGCACCTGGCCCATGGGGATACCTCAGAGCTTCTACTATCAGAGCAGAGCTCAAAATCCTGCCCCAAACTTCAGGGTGACAAGCTGCTGATCTCTGGACAGAGTGAAACTTAGTGGATCTTCACATCTAGCAGCTACTGTTACTGCTGATTCTAGAGTGCCATCTACCAAAGAGAGATTGAAAACCAGCAAAAAGAAGTCCAAAGAATGTCTCAAGAAATTAACAAAATTAAAGACAAAGTCACCAAGGATCTAGACAAAATTAGGAAGGATATAACAAAACGTAAAGAATTGAAACACTCAGAGAGTTTCAAAACTCAGCAAAGAGTTTTAGTAACAAATTAAACCATGGAGAAGAAAGAATCTCAGAGCTTAAATACAAGGCTCTCAAGCTAACCCAGTCATTTAAAAAGACAGAGAATAGAGCAAAAGTAGAGCAAACACTTAGAGAGATATGGAACTATGCAAAACATACAAACATATGAATTACAGATATCCCTGAAGAAGAATTTCAAAAGCACAGAATTTTTAGTTGAAGATATTGTAGTTCCAATGTTATCATTTTTTAGTTCCCAGAGATTGCTAGAGACTCAGATATACAGTTACCAGATGGATATCAAACTCCAGGACAACTCAATTCAAACACAGCATCTCCTAGATACATTGTAATTAACCTGGCCAAAGTCAAAGTGAAAGGTAGAATTCTACAAGCAGCCTGGCATAAGCAGACATACAAAGGTAAACCCATCAGATTAACAGCTGATTTCTCAGTAGAAACTTTATAAGTCATAGGAAATGGGCTCCTATCTTTAGTCTTCTCAAACAGAATAACTACCAGCCCAGGATTGTGTATCCCGCAAAAGTAAGTTTCATATTCAATGGAGAATTGAAATTTTTTTCCAACAAGCAAACTTTTTTTTTTTTTGTAGAAACAGAGTCTCACTTTATCGCCCTTGGTAGAGTGCCATGGCGTCACACACCTCACAGCAACCTCCAACTTCTGGGCTTAGGGGATTCTCTTGCCTCAGCCTCCCAAGAAGCTGGGACTACAGGCGCCTGCCACAACACTCGGCTATTTTTTTTGTTGCATTTTGGCTGGGGCCAGGTTGGATCCCGCCACCCTCAGTATATGGGGTGAACCCACTGAGTCATAGGCGCTGCCCAGACCCAGACTTTCTAATTGGTCTATTTCAAAGTGTTAAAACACTGTTTAAAAAATGAGACAGGCACAGTGGTGCATGCCTGTAGTGTCAAGCTCCTTGGGAGGCTAAGGCAGGAGGACCGTTTAGGGCAGGAGCTCAAGGCTGCGGGGCGTTCTGATCATGCCAATGAATAGCCACTGCACTCCTGTCTAGGCAACACACAGAAACCCCATCTCTAATTAAAAAAAGATTAAATTATAACAAAAAGGTAGCATTCTGGGAGGCTGAGGCAGGTGGATAGCTTGAGCTCACCGGTTCGAGACCAGCCTGAGCAAAAAGTGAGACCCTGATTCTACTAAAAAAATAGAAAAACTGAGGCAAAAGGATCACTTCAGCCCAAGAGTTGGAGGTTGCTGTAAGCTATGATGCCACAGCACTCTACCCAGGTCAATGGCTTGAGACTCTGTCTCACAATAAATGAATAAATAATAAATAAGTAAAGGAAAACAACTCCCTACTCCACTAGCGTGGGCTGCAGGTTGTAACATCCTTCCTAAGAGGCCAGGATGAGGCAGGGAAAGGAAAACTCTGGAGTAGATACACATGGCAAATACCACCTCGGCCGGGTGATCACCTACAATGACAAGTCACAGTGACAGATGTGCCTTTGATACAGCATGATAAGCATGCATCATCTCTGTGGTCTTCCTCGCAATAACACACAACCCACGTGCCATTGTAAGAACTGAGACAAATCCCCACAGCGAGAAACCCTACAAAGTATCTGACCAGTGCTCCTGAAAACTGTCAAGAACATTAAAACAAAGGAAGTCTGAGAAACTGTCCCTGTTAAGAGGAGCCTAAGGAGACAGGACGACTATTTAATCTCATATCCTGGGACAGGAAAAGGATGTTAGCCAGGCACTGTGGCTCCCCAAGTAGTCTCAGCCACTCTGGAGGCTGAGCTGAGAGGACTGAGGCCAGGAGTTCAAGACAAGCCTTGGAAACAGGGCAAGACTCTGTCTTTAAAAAAAAAAAAAAAGAAGAAGAAGGATATTACGTTAAAAAAAAAGAAAAGAAAAGAAAAGAAAAAGTGAATCCACTATGGACTTGAGAGAAAATGAAAGTAATCACTGCTTGTACTAAAACTAGCAACATTTTACCGGATTCAAAATGCTTTGTACTCTTATTAAATACAATTTGGACAAATTGTTTCATCTTTTTGGGGCTTTCCAAGTTTCTATTTAGGACAGTACATGTATATAATTTTAAAATAACTATATATATAGTTTAAAATATAGGTCAAGGGCGGCACCTGTAGCTCAAAGGAGTAGGGCACCGGCCCCATATACTGGAGGTGGTGGGTACAAACCCAGCCCCAGTCAAAAATAAACAAAAAACAAAACAAACAGAAAAGAAATAAAAAATATATATATAGGTCAAAATAACTGTATATATAATACACACTAACAATGTTTTACTGGTAAGAGGCCACTGCTCTAATCAGAAAGAGGCATCGACCATCAAGAGGAATCTTAAATTCAACCACATCTGTGTTATCCGGGCCATAGAACCCCAGAGATGTCATGCCCCAGGCATTTCAAGGATCCTGGGAAAGAAAACCAGTTTGTGTTTTCATCTCTGGCTATCTGGGCTGCCTCATGGGGGCACCAGGTCTGCGGTGGTGAAGGCCTGCCCAAAGTGCCCAGGAGGATGGAAGCAGAAGGGAAATAAGGCAAGACACTGGTCCATATCCTTGTTCCCTGCTTAATAGAGACCACTTTACTGTTTGTCTCAAAAAAAAAAAAAAAAAGATCCCATTGTACACAGACTTGGGCTCTGCCACCAAGTAACAGTGGGTGACCCCACGGTCAGGTTTCAACTGCAACATGAGGGAGCCATAAGGTCTCTTGTAGTTCCTTCTACCCTCTGTATCTGTGTCCACGACTTCACGAGTATGTCCCTCTGACTGGACCTCTGGGTCTCACAAAGTCTCAGGGATGCATTACATACTGATCTGCATCTGCTAAAAGAAGAGAATCAGTGGTCACAGCAACTGAAACCAGAGTTTATCAGGACCCTGGGCCTGGCTCCCCGGCACCTCGGCTGCTGGGCTGATTTGCAACCGAGAGCACTGGGCAGGTGGGAGGAGGACTTTCGCACCTGAGGCTGACGGCCAGGTGGGCAGGGCCACATTCCCCAGAGGTCACAGCTGAGTCACAGAGGCAGAAACCAGGAGAGTTTCTACTTGATGAGGGGCTGTGCCACCAGGGAGCAGGGCAGAGCTGGCCCAAGGTGGGGCCCCGGGTAGCCCTGCCTCGTCTCCCATTTCCTTGTGTAATCTCTCAGACCAGTGTCTCTGCAATGACCCTGTTTGGGTAATGAATATATAAATAGAAAGTGCTACAATTCTGCCGGCCCCAAAGTACTCCCAGGCCCATCACTAGTGCCAGTAATGGGCGAGTCCTGAGAGGTGGAGCGGGATGGGTGCTGACTGCCAAGCGCCAACTCTGTGGCAAGTCGCAGAGGCCACTGGCTCCCGGAACTGTCACCCACAGAGCTGGGTTTGCACTTCTGCTCTATCCCTCAACTTCAGTTTCCTGCAGAAAGGAAGCGACAAAGTGAGACTGACTCAAAAAGAAAACAAAAAATTTACGAAGTTTCCTCTTCTTCACAACTTCCCCCAGCAGCAACTTGAGAGGCCAGTGCAGGAGGCAGAGGTTGAAGTTGGATCCTTCAGCAGAGCCAGCCTGCGCGATGTCTGGCTCCAAGAGGCTTCCTGGCTAGAGGCTCATGAAATTGCTCTCCCCCGGCCAGCATCCCCAGGAAGATGCATCACTGAGGTCCACAACACGTACATCTAGGCACAGGTGCATGTGTCACCTCAGCGATTACACCATGTTTTTAAAGTGGCAACACACTAAGCAATGAGACTCTCAATGAGAAGACGTGGCCTGGCAGCAAGTTACGCAAGAAAGAAATGGAGGCTGAAAACATTTCTCTGAAAACACGGCCATAAGCTCTACTTGTCATTTCCAGCATCATTAAGAAAAGTCGCATATTAACAAATTATGTTGCCCAAATTAAATTTTGCCAGGCAAATGTTCCAGGCAGACTTTCTCTCTTATTTTATCAATAAGAAATGGAATTTCAGCCCAAGTGACAAGACTGGCTTGCGTGGACGTATTTCAGCCCGAGGCCCCGAAGGCTGGAGGGGCAGAACCACCATCGCAGGTCAGCGCCGCGGTCAGCGAAGCAAGGAGTCTCAGTGGAAGTTAAAGTATTTATTGACGTGTTTAAACTCTGTACATTCTCCACAGATCAGTCAGGAGTTTGTAGGTGAAGTTCAATCTGTGCATAGTGGGAAGAGACACTGAGAGGGTCAAAGGCAAGGAAGACAAAAAAAACAGATCACCGGAAAATAGGAAAGAAACACACCACAGGTTACCAGAACCTTCATATTTAAAAAAAGAAAAGGAATTAAAAAAAAAAAGTGGTGAGCATCAACATCAACTGTACAAGCATTACAAAGACTTGTGTGGAAGAAACAGAAATCTTCAAAGCTTTCCACAGTGTTTACAGATCAGTTTCACGTACAACCTGGAACATTCTCCTTTCACATAAAAACAAACCTCACTTCCCCCGTGCCACCATCTGCCTCCTTCCTGTGGCCTTCTCCGGGGGGACACCGAAGAGGGTGGTGGCAGGGGAGCAAGGTCAGGGCCTGTGGAGGAAGAGACCACATGTCTGGACATACTTGTAAGGGGACGTGCACAGTAAAAAGCTACACCGAGGAAACGAGGGGGAGAGGAAGAACGCCATACACAAACTACAGGCTAGCCTCCGTGGAAGAACCGGATTCAGAAGGAAAGCAGCAGTGCACCCTCTCCTGTGTACATGAGGCTAAGGGGCCGGAACGCAAATGCCTTCAACCGCCCTGGTGACAGCATTTGTGCAGAGACACCAAGGTCCCCCAGCAGGAACTGGTCCTTTAAAATCGTTGAGAGGGCTTCCCAGCGTGTGCTTCAGCAGTCACGTCCTCGTCCACCCCGTCCCTCAGTACTTCCTGAAAGCTCATTTAAGGACGCTCTGCCCTCTTTTCAAGAGAAGCCAGGGCAGTGACTGAGCCTCGAGTTGACCCGCAGTGTAACTGAGACAAACAGCCTGTGCACAAAGCCTATCACTGAAAATCAACATTCCCCATTTACACAGAGAGCATGTGTGAGACAATACAACAGAAGTGGGATTTCTGATTAATTTAAAAAAGAAAACTACATCAGTCAAATATCTGCAATAGATCATTTTTCTCATTTAAGGTTTATATATCATATATCGTTATATTAACATTTTTCACCCATTTAAAAGAATGGAGATTGCAATTCTACAGTAGTACTTTATAGTCTTAACGATCCAAGAGGTCAGGGTGTAAGATGAAACCCTCTGGCAGCAACTGCTGGTCAGTAGTTAATCCAAATCGCTGGGCCTCTCCCCACTCCAGCCAGGGCGCCACGCACACCCTGCCGCTTAGATCTGCATCTGTTCCAGGTATTTGTAGGTTGGGTTTTCATAGCCATGGTTCTGCATCTTGTTTAGGTGACGCTCCTCTGGGGTGAGCATTGGGTCAACCTGGTCAGAAGACAAAGGTCAAAGCTCACCACAGTAATGGGGAGGACACCAGCACGGGGTGTTGGGAGACTGAAGTTATTTGCTACACAATCCCATGGGGACCAAAAGCAGCCAGCATCCTGGTACCATTAGACCAAATAAGAGCTGGTGCTAAGGGCCCCCCAGGAGGAGAAAGAAAAGGGGGCAGAGAGGTAAAGCCTTTGAAACCAGAGCCCTGAAAGCTTTGTCCCTGTGGAAGATGACAGTCAACGGGGTGCCTGGTAACACAGTGGCAAGTAAGTCTCAGTTCCTGTACTTACTATCTGGGGTGGCCGAGGCAAGCCCCCTAACTCAGCTATAAAATCAGGAGGGGAACCACACCACCTCTGGTCTTCTCCAGGTCTGAAGTTCTACACTGAGGTTGGCTTCCAGTGGGAGATAAAACCCAACACTAAGGCCTTGCATCTGAATTAACTTTCTCAAGCACATTATATTCCTTACTAGGTTTATATTCAGTAATGAAGAGACTCTGGACACTCCCCCGACACTGGCAAGCAGTTCAATTACTAATCAGAAGACAGAATAGAAACAGGACGCTTTGGCTCTTTCTAAATTCCCTATTGATTTGTTTTTTTTTCCTCCCATTAAAAAATAGGACAAGTAGCAGTCCTTTACTCTTTTTTTTTCTTTTTTGAGACAGAGTCTCAAGCTGTCATCCTATGTGAAGTGCTGTGAAGTCATAGCTCACAGCAATCTCCAACTCTTGGGCTTGAGTGATCCTCTTGCATCAGTTTTTCTATTTTTAGTAGAGACAGGGTCTCGCTTTTCCTCAAGCTGGTCTTAAACTCACGAGAGCTCAAGTAACCCACCTGCTTCGGCCTCCCAGAGGGCTAGGATTACAGGCATGAGCCACCATGCCCAGCCTCAGTCCTTTACTTTTTTTTTTTTTTTTTAAGACAGAGCCTCAAGCTGTCACCCTGGATAGAGTGCTATGGCATCACAGCTCACAGCAACCTTCAATTCCTGGGCTCAAGCGAGTCTCCTGCCTCCCCCTTCCAAGTAGCTGGGACTACAGGCGCCCGCCACAACGCCCGGCCATTTTTTGGTTGCAGCTGTCATTGTTGTTTGGCGGGCCTGGGCTGGATTCGAACCCGCCAGCTCAGGTTGTACGTGGCTGGCACCTTAACCCGTTGAGCCACAGGCGCCGAGCCAGTCCTTTACTCTTAAATAGCTAAAAAGGAAATACTAGAGTTGGGTGTGGTAGATTGCCTGAGCTCAGGAGTTCGAGACCAAACTGAGCAAGAGCAAGACCCCATCTCTACTACAAATAGAAAAAACTAGCCAACTGTTGTGGCAGGCGCCTGTAGTCCCAGCTACTTGGGAGGCTGAGGCAGGAGGATCTCTTGAGCCCAAGAGTTTGAAGTTGCTGTGAGCTACAATGCCACAGCACTCTACTCAAGGTGACTGAGACTCTGTCTCAAAAAAAAATAATACTAGGCTCGGCACTTGTAGCTCAGTGAGTACAGCGCCAGTCACATATAATGAGGCTGGCAGGTTTGAGCCCAGCCCAGGCCTGCTAAACAATGACAACTGTAATCAAAAATAGCCAGGTGTTGTGGCGAGCACCTATACTACCAGCTACTTAGGAGGCTGAGGCAAGAGAATCACTTAAGCACTTAAGCCGAAGAGTCTGAGGTTGCTGTGTGCTGTGAGCCATGGCACTCTACCAAGGGTGACATAATGAGACTCTGTCTCAAAAAATAAATTAATTAATTAAATGAAATAAAATAAAAAGGAAACACTAAGATAATAATCTGATAATAGTTTTCACCCTCTCCAGCATAAAATGTTCTCATGACTCTGACATTCATTCACTGTTCTCATTCATTCATTCATTGACCCAAGGCTCAAATTAATGCTGAATGTTGGCCAGAGCCCCTTATAATAGGACCTGTGTAATCTATTAGTTGCTAACTTCCAAAATGTGACCAAAGAATCCAATGAGTCATTTAGCCGACAGCAGCAGGCCCAGTACTTGGGAGGCTGAGCAGTCTGAACTCCTCACAGTTCTCACCCCGTCCCTGGCCCAGGGCACACGCAGACCCCCCACCAGCGCCTCACCTCCACGATCCCGTGGCTGATGGTACCATACTGCCTTTTCCTCAGCAGCACCAGGCTGATGACTATGACTGTGGCAATGGCCACTGCAATGACCAGCAGGCCAATGAGGGCACTGCTGCTCAGACTGAAGTCCTCCCGCAGAGGTCCCACAGATTCCTGAATGACAAAGCAGACACAGAACAAGGCCTGGTGATCATCTGGCCACTGTGAGCCAAACAACTCAGCAAGGGCCACAGTCATTTAAAGGCAGGTCTCTGAACTCCAAGGTGGCACCAAGCTCCTGACTTATAGGCAATCATCCATATATAGAGAGCCACACACTTTCCCAACCTCATGGAGATTTTAATTTTAGCTTTCCTATTCAAAAGTACGGGGAAGACTGGGATCAGGGACCCTCACGTACTTAATAGAGCAGGCATTTCCCCACCCCACCCCCGGCACCCACAGGAGAAACAGTGAGCCTGACAGGACCCTCGGCATGAGGCTCCACAGCCAGGCACATACCGGCTCTTCCTCAAGGCCGCCAACCCTCTCGGCATTGAAAATCATTTCCTTAACATCCAGAGTCTCATCGATGACCTGAAATAGCCAAGAGAATGTCAGCTACTAGAAAATGGTGAAGGGGATATGTGTATAAATGTCACTGCTGCTTCCTCGTTTGGTGGGTGTGCAGCAGACACTGACCAGGCAGTGCTGTCACAGACGTCTGGACCCACTCACCAAACCCCCGATGAAGGGGTAAGTGCGAATGAAAATTACCTTTTAGCAGGCTGGCCCTGTTAGGGGTTCTACCTGCATTTCCGTTGGATCAGTTTCAGGACAGATAACTGAGAAGCCACATTTAAATATCAAACTCAACTGAGGATAATCCAGAAAGATAAAAGATAGAAAATGGTAGAGGAGTAAAAGGAGAAGTATAACCTAAGATGGAACCAGAATGAAACCTGACTCTATGCCAGTCTCAAGTCATTCAAACTCTACACTCACTTGAAAATGGCCTCTAACAGGGTTTTTTTTTTGCTATTAGTTGCAAATATATTTTCCTCTTGGATAGCAGGATGTAAGCTACTGCTGAAGAAGAATTCTTACTTCTTCTACCCACATGCTAGTAGGGCCGCCAGTGGGAGCAGCTGGGCCCCCCGCCTCCCACCATGAGGCCCTGCCCGACACCGGCCAAGTCTCAGGAGCAAAACGCACTGTGAAAGAGAGTAAGGGGGCTCACCATGTTTTCATCCACTTTATTCTTACTGTTAATCACTTTCTCTTCGGCACCAATCAGTCCCCTGTCCTGCTCTCCCACTCCAGATCCTGCGTGGAGAGAGATCGCAGCAGAGTTTCCAAGGACAGCTGGCCTCATGCCGCTCTCATGGCAGCAGTAAACTCCCTCCCCAGGCCCTCCCCCAGTGACCTGCCACCGCGTCCCCTGGGAGGGTGCACTGTGCTCCACACGGATGAATGACACAGGCATTTTCAGAGGGCTGATGGGCAAAATGGAGGAGGGAGTGCGGAGATGTCTCCAACTCAGAAAAACTGGAACGCAAGCCTTCAGGGAGAACGCTCACCATGAGACCTACAGACAGAGTCCGAGGGCGTCTGGTGGGAAACACGCAGCAGCCTTGTACATGGCGCCACGAGCCGCACCCAGCAGTGATTTGCAGCATGATGGTGTAGCCCACAGGCAACTCTTTCCTCCTTAAACACCCTCCCTGCCACAACCCTCTGCTCTTTGTCCTTCAAGTTTCAGCTCCTCTTGGGACACAGTCCCAGGTTACAGAACTAAAAACACCAGTTTGCAATGATCAGCTTCCTTCTGTCCCCCACTAGGCGGCCTCCCTCTCAGTGACTTCACATTCTAAATGGTTATTCCAAACAAACAGGAAAGACATGCTCCATCAAGGGGAATTTAGCACCAGGGTGCAAAGCACCTTTCTCTAAACTGAGCAGAAAGAGCACTTCTCCTCTTGCCAAGGTCAGAGAGTGCCCAGACAACAGCTCATATGTGATGCTCCAAATTCGGCATCTGAACATGCGGGGCGACGGGCCCTGCAGACCCAGGGGGCTGGAAAGTGGCACGCAATCGTCTAGTTTTAGCTCCAAAGTATGTGATTTCTACCTGTAAGAGTTTCTTAACAGTTAATATCCATGCAAATGACTAGATTTGAACCTTTATAAACATAAATGGACAAAACTGATGACATATTTGGCACCCTAAGGTAACAACTTGCAAGCAAGAGTCCAACCTGAGGGCATGCAAAGCACGGGCATCCCTGGGCCTGTCAAAGGCAGACAAGGACACAAGGCCCAGCCACAGCAGAGCTTTCCAGCTTCCAACTAGACCCGTTCTCAACATGGAGTAATTAGTAACAGCTACTGTAGCTGCTGAACTTGAAGATTAGCTAATGCATTAACTCATTATACTGCAGCCAAAAACGATATAATTTTTTCTAAAATTTCCACTTTAAAGAAGAATTGCACAACTTGATTCTAGTTAAATCAGAGTTGGCTTTTGTGTCTCAAAATGCCAATGTGCACTCCAAATAGCAACTATGCACTCCAACCACTTGAGAAGGAAGACTCTGGAAGGGCAGTGCCTCAGGGAGGGTGCTCAGGATCAAGTCAACAAACCCTGACTCGGAGCAACTTCCATCTCTTTCTCTCTTCCTAAGCATTTTAACGGTTACATGGGTAGGATCCCATTTGAAAACTAGTACGGCACTGACCCAGCTAATCACCAGTCTCAAGTGTTCAAATGCTTCTCTGGTGGTGTAATCCATGTGTTTCTTAAACACTGACCACCGACTGGTTTCAAAAAGTATATAAACAAGTGACTCTAAGAGACCTAAGGGGAGTGGTTAAATTTTCCCAACTCATAGCAGCTTCCATACAATGGTAAAAGCCAGTTAAACTTCTAGAAAATTCATCTTTATCAACATCTAAGTTGTGCTGTTGAAAAAAAAAAATGTTGGCGTGGTCATCTCCAAGAGGCACATCTCTAAGTATAACAAAATAAAGCATTTACATATAAACCATTTTCAGAAAATTCAAATCACACTGTTATGTTCTAAGAACAACCTATCGTGTAAACCAGAATACCAAACTCTGAGCCAGGGAACACAGCTTTAGTCCACTCATAAAAGTCTGCCAAAGCCAAAGAGTGAGCGCACATAGTTCATCAAGAACTGAAACGCCTGAACTGTGCACCAGGGCACCAGAGGTCGG
This sequence comes from Arctocebus calabarensis, assembly GCA_963573935.1. NCBI lineage: Eukaryota > Metazoa > Chordata > Mammalia > Primates > Lorisidae > Arctocebus > Arctocebus calabarensis. The sequence goes on along the minus strand of CAUYON010040261.1, from coordinate 5,043 downwards.
ACGCCCCATCACCTGAGATCTGGCAGCTGACACAGGCAATTTAGGTGATAGACATGACATGGGCTTGAAGGACGGCAAACCAGGTTCAAATCCTCCACTGCTTATACTCATAAACTCAGCATAAATCGTGTCATCTCAGAAACATCTCCAATTGTCTCATCTACAAACTGGAGCTCCTGCCCTCCAGGGATGTTCAGTGGGTAAAGACAGATCAAGTGTTTACAGCCTTCTGTGTAGTGCTCTACATAATGCCAACTCTTAGCACAGCCAGAGTCTGCTTGTCTCCACCTGCTTTGTCCATCAGCTTTTAATGTTCTAAGGGATGCTACAACTCAGTGGACCTGAGACAACTGGCACAGACAAAGTGCAAAGAAAGCTAAAAAGAAAAGACCTGAAGGGGGAATAGCAGAGAAAACAGCGGTAAAAGGACGAGACTCTCCACTTGACTGTTAATGAAGCATAGTTTTATATATACTGATGATTCAAAACCAATCTATGTGAACTGGGCACACTGTAAAAAAATCTATCCAGATGAGGCCAGGCCCGACAGCTCATGCCTGTGAAATCTCAGCACTTTGGGGCCTGAGGCAGGAAGATCACTTGACACCAGCCTAACCAACATATTAAGACTCTACCTCTACAAAAAAAAAAAATAGAAAAATGAGCCAGGTGCAGTGGCACCACCTAAAGTCCCCACTACTCAGGAGGCTGAGGCTGGTGGATGGCTTGAGCCCAAAAGTTGGGAGCTACAATGAGCTGTGATGACACCACTACACTCCACCCAAGGCAACAGAGCAAGACCCTATCTCAAAAAACCAAACAAACAAAACCTATCCAGATTGAAAAGATTCACGAAACCATCTATTTTGGTTACTGTACATTCTATGGACGTCCCAGAAGGAAAGCTACGGGTGCCACAGTTACCAGGCCCTGAAGCTCCGAGTGCTGGGAGTCCAGGCCAGCCTGGCAGCAACACGCAGCCCAGGTTACCCCGGCTCTAGTCACAGCCATGTTGGAAGCAATGAGGTGGAAAAACAATCAGGTAATGATATGAGACAGAAAATGAAACTTCTGACACACTAGAGGAGTGAGAAGGAATGATGGTCTTAAAGAAAACGTCTCTGACAAACTGACCTTTTCTCATTGGGTGGTTCAACTCCGGCTGAGTGTCTAGCAGAAAGGAAAATAAAAAATAAAATAAAATAGCACAAAAGGAGATTAAGAAAGAAAATGGCTTCTTTTAAAATTCCTTTCTTAGAATTTCTCTATAATTCAACCAAAACATATTCTTCCTTAAAAACATGCCTGAAATATCCCATAAATGGCCCAGCAGTAAGACGCACGGCAAATCGTGGGAGGACAACCCTGACAGGACAGAGCAGAGTAGCAGGTCTAGTTCTGGCCTCTTTAGGAAAATTCTGGAAAACTCTCTTAGTCCACAAAATTGTTTTTCTTAGAAAACAACAAACACAAGTTGGTTTGACTGTGATGTGCAGACAGGAGATGAGGACTAGCTCGCCTGTGTCCGAGATGCCCTGACCCCAAGCGTGCATGTGTCCAGGCACAGCTACCTGCAGGCCAGAGGTCTGGGTCTGTGGCAGGAGCAGGTATTGGGACGGAAGGTGCCTTTCTGCACCTGCCACCTCTTCAAGGTCCTGTTTTCTTACCGGAGGCTCCAGTGCACTGAGCCCATACCTCCGAGAGGACTGGTTTAGAAGCATTTATGCAAAGGCTTGAGGGCTCAGCTGAATGCAGACGCACCCCTACCTCACTTCCAACTTGGCGCCTTCCTCAAGCCTCTGTTCCTGCACTATGTCCAGCCCGAGCTATGTGACTAACACAGTGACTGCAGGACCAAATCAGCTGGAGAGTCCGGTGAAAATCCGGACTCTCCAGAACCTTGGACAAGTCATTTAACCTCTTTAAACCTCAGAATCCCCAAATGGGGACACTCAAGTACCTACCTTAGAGGGTTGCTCTGAGACTGAGTGTGAGTGTCATGTAAAAATGCTTACTAAAGTTGCCGTCCCACCAGCACTCACAGCTGTGGCCATCTCCATCATTATCGCCAGTGCAACAGCAACAAACAGATTCTGGTCACATGCACTGGTCTCAGGGCACCCGTCTCAGCAACCTGTTTACTTTCGGAGCACGCGCACAACTTTCAGAGATACTTTCACACATCAAGAACCAGCATGGGAATAAAGGAAAGACTGCCTGCCTAGGACACAGCTTCTCACCCGACTTGTGTCAGAGACGTGACCCTGAGCCAGCCCTGTACCTTGGCCTCTCCATTAACTACCTCCAAACAATCCCAAGACATCTGTTACCAGAAGGTCATGGATAACACGAAGGTGCTATTTACGCTGCCAGGTGCCTCCCACATGTAAGGCATTACACAAGCTGAAAGAGCAGTGGCCTTGAAGACGTCCACCTGCGAAACAGCAGAAGGACCCAGCCACTCCCTGCCCACGGTCAGTCTCCCTTCCTCTGACTCCCAGAGCATCACAACCTGCTCACCTCAACCCAGTTCCAAAATCTGACTGTAACTTTCTCATTTCTTCCTCCCCGCTGCTGCCCACAAGTGGCACTGCCACTTACACACACCTTCGTTCTCAGGTAAGGACGGGAAGGGGTGGAACAGCGGGATCTCCTCACTCTCCTCGGAGCTCACCCGGACGTCCACGGGGGTCTCGGAGATGGAGGCAGTGAACTGGTCCATGTCCGCGCGCTGCTCCTGGAGGAGCTCATCTGAAGACAGAGACAGCAGGCTGCAGGAGGCCTGGCATCTGGCACAGCACAGACACCGTGGACTGAGGGGGCTAACACCTGCCACTCTAGGGCTTGAGACGTGCCGAGGAGACCAGTGCCGGCTCCAGACTGGCCTGAACCACCTTTCCTGATTCTGCAGCACCGCAGGCACCATCCCTCCTCTCCATCTCCACACTCCAGTTAAGTGGTCTCCTCATATACCACAGATTTTTAGTTTTTAGAGCACTTATTCCAGGTGTACAACAAGATTTTTTGTATACAGTGATTATTGCTGTCCTGCAAATTAAGATACCTGGCACCTTAAATGCACTCTCAGCAAATTTTCAGCAGATGACACTACAGTCCCCATGCTGTACGTTCCGTCTCCAGATTCATTCATCCTACATAATTGCGAGTTCGGACCCTCTGACCCACTCCCCCCAATATACGAGGTATGTATGTGATTTTAAACCACATGCATACCTCAGCTCCCAAACTCACATCCCTACTGCCCAGCCTCTGCCTCATCTCACAGCCTCCCTTAGACCTCCATGCAATGCCCCACAGCAACTTCTACTCTAGTGTGTACGAAAGGACGACTTCCCTCCCCAGCCCTGCAGGACACCTGGGCATCTCCTGGACACCACCCCATGGTCCAGGGGCCCCGGCTCCCAGCTCCTCCGTCACCACCTTAGTGCACACTGCCGTCCTTTGCAAATTTTTATAGTTATTTCCTGGCTGGCTTCCGATTTTACTCAACTTCCCACATAGTAGCCAAGTAAGTTTTAAAAAAAATTCAGGTTTTAAAAAGCATAATCCAGACCTACTCATTTCCTAGTGAAAACCTTCTAATGGCTTCCCATCAGCCTGGAATAAAACCCAAACTCCCTGCCTTTCCCCTCTCTTCCCATCTGTCCCCAGCCTACTTTCTTGGCCTCCTCCCTCTCCCCACCTTGCTCCTCCACTCAGATGAGCCACCTGACCAACAGCTGAGGTTGTGACCTCTGTGGTCATGGTCTCCCCCACTAATCCCTCATCATCTCCCCACTTGGGTCTCAGGCTACCACCCCCACAGGCAGCTGCCCTGACCACCAGCCTCTCTCCACACCCTGCCCCAGTAACTCACTTATCACTACCCAACACTTGATTTCATACTTCAACATCTGTTTCTCTCCTGCTGTAACATGAGCTCCAGCAGATGTCGTCTGCTTGGGCACCATTTTTCTCTGTTAGCCAATAGCAGACAAAATAAAATGTATTGAGCAAATGAAGAAGGTGAGAACTTATATAAAGCAGGATGTCCTGACACATCAGCAATTCAGGGGGAAATAGTAACAGGAAACTTCCTAGTCCCTTGCAATTTCACACCCTAGGTTTTCTTATGCTAACGGAAGGTCAAAGAAACTCAAAGTTCTGTGGCTCCTGGCCAGTAAGTCTTTCCGTGGCTGCTCCTTGACCTTGTTGTGTAAGCTCCAGTAGATTCTAGACTTCTGGAACATCAGTGTGCCAATGCCCACTGCGCTGGCCTTACTGTTCCCACTTGCCCAGTTACCACTCCGGAGCCCAACCAAGAAGTTCTAGCCAACTTGGTATGATCAGTACCCACCAATTTCCTCTTGAATTTCTTGGGCTACATAGGGTACTTTGTAGAGCAGAGAGAGGCTCTGGTTCCTTCTTTCCTCAATCACATGAAGATGTGTCATCACCTGGAATCACAGATATGAGGGGGGAGGTCTCGTCACAGATAATAGGGCAAATGAGGAGAGAACTAAGAAACAGGACATCACCATTTCACAAAGGCTATTTGCTGCAGAGTCCAGCTGAGGAACTCTGTTCCTCATGTCAGAGGAAACATGTCAACCCCCATGCCAAACCTACCCATTACTAAAGTCTGTGTTTAGACTACATATAATCTTCCTACGCGATATGAGAATTTCTTCAAAGAAAATGCTCCAAGTTAAAAGAAAGTAAGGGGTTTACTAGCCAGTTGCTGATTTAATTTTCATACAAGTCGCTAACTACTAAAGGTACTGGGTTAAAAAACCTACCTTGTGGCTTGGCGCCTGTGGCTCAACGAGCTAAGGTGCCAGCCACGTACACCTGAGCTGGCGGGTTCGAATCCAGCCCCCGGGCCCGCCAAACAACAATGACGGCTGCAACCAAAAAATGGCCGGGCGTTGTGGCGGGCGCCTGTAGTTCCAGCTACTTGGGAGGCGGAGGCAGGAGACTCGCTTGAGCCCAGGAATTGGAGGTTGCTGTGAGCTGCAATGCCACGGCACTCTATCCAGGGCG
>CAUYON010040258.1:0-11385 GCA_963573935.1 Arctocebus calabarensis | reverse complement strand
TCATCAATGACCCATGTATCCTTCAGCATGTGGTTGGTAAGCTTCCATGTTTTTGTTTGAGTTTTATGCAGATTCTTGTTATTGAGTTCAACTTTTATTCCATGATGGTGAGAAGATGCAAGGGGTAATTTTTATTTTTTTTAAGTTTGCTGAGGTTAGACTTGTGACCTAAGATGTGATCGATTTTGGAGTATGATCCGTGGGCTGATGAGAAGAATGTGTATTCGGTTTTGTTGGGATGAAATGTTCTGTAGATTTCAAGTTGGATGGTTAAGTTTAAATCCAGAGTTTCTTTGCTTAGCTTCTTTTTGGAGGATCTGTCCAGCACTGTTAAAGGAGTATTAAAATCTCTGACTACTATGGTGCTGGAGGAGATAAAGTTGCTCATGTCTGTTAGAGTTTCCCTTATAAATGGAGGCGCATTCTTATTGGGTGCATAAATATTAATCATTGAAACCTCATCGTTTTGAGTATTACCTTTAACAAATATAAAATGTCCATCTTTATATTTACTCACTTTGGTTTGTTTAAAGTCTATTGAATTTGTGAATAAGATTGCAACACTGCTTTTTTCAGTTTTTCATTTGCCTGGAATACAGATGACCATCCCTTCACCTTGAGTCTATGTTTATCTTTTAAGGTAAGATGAGGTTCCTGTATAGAACAGATATCTGGTTTAATTTTTTTTTAAGAGTTTTACCAAAGATTTATTGAAGCAGAACCCAGTAGATTGAATACTTCATGGAGAAAAAAGCAGTTTTAACGGTATTCAAAAATACTTTTTAAAAAGTATTCTAGCACAAGGCTTCTTCATAAACTAGATTATGGTGTAAATGTTTTTTCTAAATCTTTTAGGAGTGTTAATGGTTAAGCACTAGAGCTTATAGCTATTCAAAATCTATCTTGCGCTCCTGAAAAACTGCAGAAAGGCACTTGGAAGATGTTCCTATAGGATACACATTGCTTTTTAATTCTTGCTGATAATATATTGCTGCACTGAGTGTGTGCAATTTCTATTCAAGATCATCATGATGCTGAGACGTTTCATTGATAACCTGTCCATCTCTGGTTTCAACCATCTTAATCAGAAGTGTCCTCTTTGAGTGGGTGTCAACCAGAGGGAGTGAATCCAGATTGGTTTCTCTCAGGTTCAGGGAGGAAAAGTTTGGAAGAGGCAGGGAAATCCTGCTTTCCTCCCCTTCCAGCAGCTTCTTGTAGCTGGCGATCTCAATGTCAAGAGCCATTTTAACATTGAGCAGGTCTTGCTATTCACGAAGGTGACAAGCCATTTCTTCCTTTATGTTCTGAATCTCATCCTGCAACTGGCCAATAGTGTCTTGGCAGTTAGCAGCTTAAACAGCAAAGTTCTCTTCCATTTCACGCATCTGGTGTTCCAGGGACTTGTTAGTTCCTTTAAGGGCATCCACTTCGCAGGTGAGGGACTGCACCTGTCTCCGGTATTCATTGAATTCCTGCTTCGCTTGGCGCAGGGCATCTTAGAGAGGTCCGCAAACTTGGACTTGTACCATTCTTCTGCCTCCTGAAGGTTCTTGGCAGCCACACTTTCATATTGCTGACGCACATCATGCAGGGTAGCCGTCAGGTCAGGTTTGGAAACATGAATGTTGATTTGGACATGTTGGTCCTGAATTTGGGCATACAGCTCCTGGATTTCCTCATCATGCAGTTTCTTCAGAAAGGCATTCTCTTCTTGCAAGGATTCCACTTTATGTTCAAGGTCAAGACGTGCCAAAGATGCATTGTCAATGTCCTGTCTGAACGATTGCAGGGTGCTCTCAGCTTCCTCTCTCTGAAGCATCTCCTCCTGTAATTTCTACCAGAGCCTCATGATGTCCTCGGTCAGGTTGTCGTGCTCCACCTCGACGAGGGCCTTGTTGTTGGTGAGCTGGTCCATCTGCCAGCGCAGCTCCCGCATCTCCTCCTCGTACAGGTCCCCCAGGCGCGACTTGCCCTGGCCCTTGAGCTGCTCCAGCTCGGCCAGCAGGATCTAGTTCTGCTGCTCCAGGAAGTGCACCTTGTCGATGTAGTTGGTGAAGCAGTCGTTCAGCTCCTGCAACTCCACTTTCTCCTTGGTACGGGTGTTCTTGAACTCGGTGTTGATGGCTTCGGCCAGCGAGAAGTCCACCGAGTCCTGCAGCAACCGCATGCTGGGCACGCTGCTCTGCAGGCGCACTGCAGAGGAACGGGTGACATACGAGCTGCCCGGGGACTAGGAGTAGAGGCCGTGGCTGGTGCTGGGGTACAGCGCGCTGCCCAGGCAGTAGGTACAGGTGGACATGGTCACGTAGCTCCAGCTAGAGCTCGGCTGGCTCTTGGTGCCAGGCCCACCAAACATCCTGTGGTAGGAGGACGAAAACACGGACCTGGTGGACATGGGTGTGGAGGATGGTGGTGGGCTGGGCAGCTGCAGTGGTGCTGGGGGGGGGGCCTCTGGGAGGTGAGGTGAGCTAGGGCATGGTGGGTGTGGGCGGTGGGAGCGCTGCTGCGTCTCTGGTGCTGGGACCCCTGAGTGAGAGTGGCAGAGGACCCTGGTTTAAGTTTTTGTATCCAGTCAGCCAACATGTGCCTCTTTAGAGGACAATTTAAACCATTGATGTTAATTAAAAATAATGATAAGCCATTTGACTGTGAAGTGGGTATTTTGGATGCTTTCACCATTGTAGAGTTTGGTATGTGGTCGAAAGTTTCTGCTTGAGTTTACTTTTGTGGTGGAGGTTTGTGCTGATTGTTTTGGAGGATAGGTCTGAGTATATCCTGGAAAGCTGGTTTAGTTATGGCGAATTTCTTCAACATATGGATGTCATTAAAGTATTTAATTTCTCCATCATAAATGAAACTCAGTTTGGCTGGATAGAGGATCCTGGGTTGGAAGTTATTTTGTTTTAGTAGGTTAAAAGTGGATGCCCACTCGCTTCTAGCTTGAAAGGTTGAGCAGAGAGATCTGCAGTTATTCTAATATTCTTCCCCTTGCAAGTAATGGATTTCTTGCATCTGGTTGCTTTCAGGATCTTCTCCTTCATGTTAACTTTAGTGAAATTAACTATGATGTGCCTCGGGGATGTCTTATTTGGGTTGAATTGTGCTGGATTTCTGAAACTGTCTGCTATCTGAATTTCAGAGTCTCTAGGTATGTCTGGAAAATTCTCTTTCATAATCTCAAGAAGAAGGGACTCTGTGTCTTGCGAAGCCAGTTCGTCGCTTTCAGGTATCCCTATATGACAAATATTGGTTTTCTTTGAGTTATCCCAGAGCTCTCTGAGAGAATGATCCATTTTGCCTTCCATTTCTCTACCTCTTTGAGCTTTTGGGAGTGTTCGAAGTCTCTGTCTTCAGTGTCAGGAATCCTTTCCTCTGCTTGTTCTATTCTGTTACTGAGGGCTTCCATTGTATTTCTCAGATCTTTGAGGGCTGCAACTTCTTGTCTCAATGTGTCAAAATCTTTGATCATTTTGTCTTTGAATTGGTTGAATTCTTGAGACATCTTCTGACTGAATCCTACATTTTCTACCTCCATCTTAGTTTCCATTTTGTTGATCTTGTTTGCAATCCAGATTCTAAATTTGATTTCAGACATCTCAGCTATCTGTTTGTGGATGGGATCCTCTACATCGGATGGTTTGTCATTCTTTGGGGGAGTTGCAATCTTCTGTTTATTCATGTTGCCAGAGTATTTCCGCTGATCTTGCCCCATGATTGTTTTTCAGTGTTTAGCTAGATGAACAGGTCAAGTGAAATTGGACTGGAAACTTCTACGGTTGTGGTTGACCATCCCTCCACCTAGGAACTGGGACTCGTGGCTGCAGCTTTTCTTCTACAATTTTGCAAAGTAGCTCTACAGTACTATAGTCTGTGACTGTAGAGACCTACTTAGTGTAGTGGGGGTAGGTGGCTCTGTCTTGTATCCAGCTGATTTCTGTCTAATCCTAATGAATCAGTAACCCTGGGGTACAGTCCCAGGTTTGGTGAAATACAAGCAACTAGGACATCCCTTCCCTCACCAGTAGTATCCGGAAAAGAACAATCAAATCTTCCCACTATAGGAAAACATGGCACCCACCTTGGAAGGTCCTCGGATAATTTGTACAGTTCAAGAGTCCCATATCAATTGTCCCCGAGTGCCCCCCACTCTCTAGCTGGAAAGTTCAAGAGGGCTCCAGCAACTAGACGTTATGGGCTATTGGCAGCTCGAGTGTGATTTGAGTGCTTTCAGAGCTCCAAGGAGTCAGAAATGCCTGTCCAGTAGGAGGTTTAGAGCCAGGGGATTGGTGCCTCTTACCTCACCTTGGTTGTCCTTCATCACCAGATTTTGGTCACCTCAGTCTCTGGTAGTCTTTCTGGCAGACTCTGTTAACCCAGTCTCCATGTTCCTATTCTGTCCAAAAAACAAATGTGAGAGGACTATGCGCCTACTAGAGTCAAAATGAGGTCGTTGCCTCCTCCTCATGGTTACCACAGTCTACCACCATCCAGCAGGGGAGGCTGGGGTCTGCCGGCCTTAGGTGCTCAATGGCAGCTGAAGAAAGTTCCACCTGAGCTCGGTCCAAACCTGAGGATATCCAGATAGCAAAATAATTTCTCCCTCGGTCACTGCACCTTTGTTGCCACTGTTCTGCAGTACTGGAATCCCTATATAGAGAGGTATTGCTCCCTCTGGAAGGCCACAGAGATGGGAAGATGGCCCTCCAGATTTAGAGCCCAGCAGTGTCATTGTACTAATGCTGAAGTTGGGTGGAAGGTGCCTCCTCTTATGTTCGTGTATGTCATCAGCTTCCGAGCCTCCACCTGCAGTGTGGGAACCCTAGCCTCTGTCTGCTGCTGAGATACTCTTTTTCCTTGAGGCAGCACAGTCCCTTTTCCCTCTGTGTCTTCCTGTACAGTTACTGGATTCACAGGAACAGCACAGCTGTACAGCCACTGTCTATGCAATGTCCGGTCCTAGTTAAGAAATGCAGATAATCTGAATTCTGGATGAGTTGGACTTCTAGACTTCCACCCCAGGGGAGGGGGTAGACTGAAGGATCAAGGTGGCAAGGAAAACATTTAGAACACCAATCACATTGAGACCAAATGAACTAATAGACAAATAAAAAGGCTATGAGACACACAAGCCCACAGTTGCACCCACAGTCAGAAACACATAGACATACAGAAAAAACAAAACAAACAAAAAAACCAAACAATAACAACAAAAAAACTACAATAAAAATAATTATACTTGTAAAATACTTGGGAAAAAAAGAAAAACAAGCCTCTAAAAAATCTGATGTACACACTCTCAGAAATCATAAAAAGGGAAGAAGAGGAAGGGGAGACAAAAAAAAAAGAAAGTAGTGTTCGTAAAAGAGCTACAAAAAAGAAGAAAGGAAAAAGAAAAATACAATTGAAAATAGAAGAAATAAAAATGCCATAAGAAAAAAAGTAAAATAAAATAATTTTCAATGGCTCCTCCAAGAAAAGGATGAGAAAAAAATCCAAACTCAAAAATATTATTCTGGTATATATATATATATACACACACACACACACATCTATATGTATGAAGTAGAAGTCAACTTTAGTGTGAATAAATTTATAATGCAATATAATTTCTGGACACCAGATCGGGGTGTGAGTGGTTCCCAGGCTTATACCTGATTCCTCATTTACTTTGTTACTATGGTAACCACTCTACCCGGTAGGTTGGTAGGTTGCCATTTTTCAAGTATCTGCAACAGTTTGTTTTCTAAAAGATGCCCCACTTTGGGTGCTTTGCTCCAGATGGCACTCCCCTTTGACCTCCAAACTTGGTGCAGGAGTCTACACTGCACACTTCTCTCCACTCTGCTCCCACGTTCTCCCACAAACTGGCAACTGCAATCGGTTGTGGGAGAGGGGCTGGCCGCAGTGGTTGCTGTCTGCCGCAGCTCTGGCCACCGCCACTAGGGGCTGCAGCCGTTTCCACCACTACAGTGCACGCGAACCCTCTTCACCAATTTCCATAGCTCAGAGTGTCTCCTCCAAGCCCCAGTTCCCTGTGCACCCTGAACAGTCAGGTCTCACCAGGATTCCCCACCAGGGATGGCACTGCCCGTTCAATTACTCCCAGTGACCTGGGGAAAAGGTGTCCACCATTTAGAACAATTCAAAATGTCTCTTTCTTGGCAGGATCCACTCCCTTCAATTCTCCCTTGGGCTGCCTAGTCCTCTAAGGCTCCAAGTAGCACCCCTTTCTGGTCTCAGGGATCCATGCTTCACTGAAATTTCCATCAATTAGGTTTTGTGAGTTGTGAACTGCTGTCCTCCCTGTGGGAGGGGCCAGCTGCCAGCTGTCTCTGCTGGGCAGGGGAAAAGTCTATATATATCAGAGTCTGAGGTTTTGAACTACACCTCAAATACAGCAATCCACCAATTCACTGGGCATCTCCAGCTGTCCATCCACACCAATAATTCATATGGGGAAAGAGCCAGAGTCCACGCCCTCTCACTTGATGTCCTGTGAGAGATGAGCTATGTGTCTGTCATAACTGCCATCTTGCTCTGCCTCTGGTTTAAAGATTTAAGCTTAAGACATGAAAGCGTAAAATACTAGAAGAAAGTGCAGGAAAACTCTTGAAAGAATTGGCCTGGGTGAATACTTTATGAGGAGGACCCCCAGGCAATTGAAGCAGTATCAAAAATACACTACTGGGACCTGATGAAACTAAAAAGCTTCTGTACGGCCAAGAACACAGTAAGTATAGCAAGTGTACTGCTTTTCTTAATGGCTGTACTAATTTACACTCCTACAGTGTATAAGAGTTTCATTTCCTCCACATACTCACCTAGCACTAGTTATCTTTTGTATTTTTCATAATAGCCATTTTAATAGATATGAGGTGACATTTCATTATGGTTTCGATTTGCATTTTCCTGATGGTTGGAGTCCTAGTCTGTTTGCATTGCTATAAAGAAATACCTGAGGCTGAGTAATTTATTTTAAAAAGAGATTTATTTGGCTCATGGTTCTGCAGGTACTAGCATCTGCTTCTGGTGACAGCTTCAGGAAGCTTCCTCTCATAGCAGAAGGACAAAGGGAGCCAGCATGTGCATGATCTCTTAATGACAGGAAAGTGAGAGACAGAGCAGGGAGGTGACAGTCCCTTTTTAACAAAAATATGTCAAGGAAACTAGAGAGTGAGAACTAAGCTGTTCATGAAGGATCCACCTCTATGACCAAAACCTCTCCTACTAGGCTCTTTCTCCAACATTGAGGATCAAATTTCAATATGAAATTTGGATCCCTCAAATAACATGAGTTAATGATGTTGAGCATTTTTTGTATGCTTGATGGCAATTTGTATGTCTTCTTTTGAGAAATGAGTGTCTCTTCATATCTTTTGTCCATTTTAATTAATTTAATTTAATTTATTTTTTAATTCTTTATTAAATTGTAACTGTGTACATTAATGCATTTATGGGGTACAATGTGCTGATTTGATATACAATGTGGAATGCTTCCAGTTAACTGATTAGGATTTATTTAGTTATTTATTTTCATAGATTTAGGTGATACAAATGCTTTTTTGTTACATGGATGAATTGTATAGTGGTGAAGTCAGGGCTTTTAGTGTGCCCATCATTGAATTGTACACATTGCACTTAACAGGTAATTTTTGTTGTCTTACCTCCCTGTTGGCCTCCCTCCTTCTGAGTGTAAAATCCATTATACCACTCTGTGTCCATGTATACCCATCACTTAGCTCCCACTTGTAAGTGGTGGGATACTTATTCTTAGTGTTCCTGAGATACTTCAATTAAATAATGGCTTCTAATTCCAGCCAAGCTGCTACAAAAGACATTATTTCATTATTTTTCTGGCTAAGTATATTCCATGGTACATACACATATGTGTGTATAATACATTTTCTTTATCCACTAATCGGGTGATGGGCATTCAGGTTGATTCTGTCTTTGCAATTATATATTGTAGAGCAATGAACATACATGCACAGATGTCTTTTTGGTATAATGACTCCTTTCCCCCTAGGTACATCCTGAGTAGTGGGATTGCTGCATTCAATGATAGGTCTATTTTTAGTTCTTTGAGGAATCTGCATACAGTTTTCTATAGAGGCTGTACTAATTTGCAATTCCATTAGCTGTGTATAAGGGTCCCCTTGTCACTCACTGCATCTGTGCCAATATCTATTATTTTTTGATTTTTTAGTAATGGCCGTTATTACATGCATAAGATGGTATATCATTGTGTTTTTTTGTGTTTTGATTTGCAATTCTCTGATGATTAGTGACGTTGAGCATTTTTCACATTTTCTTTGCCATTTAGATATCTTCTTTTGAAAAAAATCTGCTCAGCCAGGTGTGGTGGCTCATGCCTATAATCCTAGGACCCTGGGGTGCTGACGTGGGTGGATTGCCTGAGGTCACAAGTTAGAGACCAGCCTGAACCAGAGTGAGATCTTATCTCTTAATAAAAAAATAGCCTGGCATTGTGGCAGGTGCCTGTAGTCCCAGCTACTCTGGAGGCTGAGGCAAGAGAATCTCTTCAGCCCATGAGTTTGAAGATTCTGTGAGGTGTGATGCCACAACACTCTACTAAGGGCGACAAAGTGAAACTGTCTCAAAAAAAAAAAAAAAAGAAAAATAATTTGTTCATAACTTTTGTCCACATATTAATGGTGTTATTTGGTGTTTTTGTGCTGATTTTTTTGAGTTTCTTGTAGATTCTGTATATTTGTCCTTTGTCAAATGTACAGTTTGTGAATATTTTCTCCCATTCTTTAGGTGGTCTGTTTATACTGTTGATTATTTCTTTTGATATGTACAATTTTGTTAGTTTAATTCTCATTTATTTTTCTTTTTGTTCTGTTTGCTTTTGGAATCTTGGTCATAAATTCTTTTGACTAGGCAGGTGGAGCATGATGGTGGTCGAGATGGACGTGTAGCACATTTTTCCCACGTCATCAGGTGAGAGGGAAGGGCTCTGGATCTTTCCCCACGTGGATTATTGGAGTGGATAGATAGCTGGAGATGTGCAGCAAATTGGTGGATTCCTGTATTTGAGGTGTAATTCAAAACCACGGAATTTACTATAGAGTTTTTCCCCTGCCTGGTCACGCTGGCTGGCAGCCGCCCCTCCCACACGGAGGAGAGCAGTTCACAATTCACAAAATCTAATTGATGAAAATTTTGGTGAAGTATGGATTCCTAAGCAGAGTTTGTTGACCAGAAAGGGGTGCGCCTCGGAGCCACAGAGGGCTAGGGAGCCCAAAGGAAAATTGAGGGGAGGGAATCCCACCTGGGAAACAGACATTTTGAATTGTCTGAAATGATGGACACCTTTTCCCAGAACATCAGGAGTAATTAAGCACACCGTACCATCCTTGGTGGGGAATACTGATGAGTTCTGGCTGTTCAGGCTGCACGGGGACCTGGGGCTCAATAGAGAGATTCTGAGCTGCAAAAATTAGGGAAAAGGTCTCTGTGCCCTGCAGCTGTGGGAGCTGTTGGCAGCCAGCTCCTCCCCCACAGCCAATTGCAGTTGCCAGTTCAAGGGAGAATGTGGGAGCAGAGTGGAAAGATTTTTGAAGCGTGGACTCCTGCACTGAGTTTGGAGGTTGGATAGGAGTGCCATCTGGAACAGAGCACCTGAAGTGGGCAACATTTAGGAAATAAACTTTTATAGAAACTCCCAACATGGCGAACGGCCAGGTAGAGTGGTTACCATGGTAACGATGTAAACTATGAATCACTATAAGCCTGGGAACCACTCACAGCACTACCTGGTGTCCAGAAAGTATGCTGCATTATTTTATTCCTACTAAAGTTGACATCTAGCTCATATGTATAGATGTGTATTTCTATATATACAGAAGAATAATATTTTTGAAGTTGGTCCCTTTTTTTCCCTGTTCTTTTTTTCCCATCCTTTTCTTTGAGGAGCTGTTGTTAATTTTTTATTTTATTTTTATTTTTATCTTTTCTATTTTTAATTTTATTTTTCTTTTTTATTTCTTCTTTTTTAACTCTTTTACAAACACTACTTTTTTTTCTTCTCTCTTCCTCTTTTTCCCTTTGGAGAAGGACTTAACATCAGATTTTCTGGGTTTACATCAGGGTTTC
This sequence comes from Arctocebus calabarensis, assembly GCA_963573935.1. Classification (NCBI taxonomy): domain Eukaryota; kingdom Metazoa; phylum Chordata; class Mammalia; order Primates; family Lorisidae; genus Arctocebus; species Arctocebus calabarensis. Next base: position 1,266 of record CAUYON010040258.1, on the reverse strand, counting down.
TGAGAGTGCTTACATCAGATTTTTTAGAGGCTTTTTTTTTTTCAATTATTTTACAATTATCATTATCATTATTGTGGATTTTTTTGTTTTGTTTTTTGTTTGTTTGTTTTTTTTTTTGTCCATATGTCTATGTGTTTCTGACTGCACATGCATCTGTGTGCTTGAGTGTCTGGTAGCCTTTTTATCTGCTTATTAGTGTTCATTTGGTCTGAATGTGATTGGTGTTCTGCTACATCTTCGGGTTGGCTATTTTCCCTAACCCCCATTTTCACATCCAACAAGAAAAAGGGGGAACGGGGCACGGCGGCTGATTGAAGCCAGCTTCCAACAGAGGGTCCAGTCCAGAGGGAGAGATAACAGCCAGATAGAACCCAATAAAGCCAAAGGAGGGGAGCTGAGCTGAGAGATGAAATAGATAATTGCTCTTCTTCCCTGCTGAGGCAAACTTTGACCCCAAAGAAACTATTTTCAGTACAGATCTCATTCCAAAGAGGTTATGTGGCCATCTCCTCCCCTAAGATAGATGCTTGCTTACTGTGTGATCTCTACTGGTGGGCAATAAACTGATTCTCATTCCTCACCCCACCAGAAGGAACTGCTGGAAATTAGGACTCCTTCTAATGAGAACCCCTACTGAGAGTCTAGGAACTCCCTTGTCTGGTAGGAAATTTGAACAAATGTTTTCCTTGCCACCTTGGTCCTTCAGTCTACCTCCCCACCCCTGACCTGGCAGTCTAGAAGTCCAACTCATCCAGAATCCAGATTGTCTGCATTTCTTAGCTAGGACTGGGCATTGCATAGATGGTGGTTGTACAGCTGTGCTGTACCTGTGAATCCAGTAACTATACAGGAAGACATAGAGGGAAAGGTGACTGACCTGGCCCAAAGAAAGAGTATCTCAGCAGCAGACAGAGGCTTTGGTTCCTGCACTGTGGGTGGAGGCTCAGAAGCTGCTGAGGTGCATGAACCTAAGAGGAGACACCTCCCACCCAACTTCAGCATTAGTAGAGTGGTCCTGTTGGGATCTAACTCTGGAGAATCATCTATCCAACTCAGTGGCCTTCCAGAGGGAAGCAGACCTTGACCTATAGGGATTCCAATACTGCAGAACAGTGGCAACAAAGTGGCTGAGGGAGAAATTCTTTGGCTGTCTGGATGTCCTCAGGTTTGGACTGAGCTCAGGTGGAACTTTCTTTAGCTGTCATTGAGCACCTGAGGCAGCAGAGCTCAGCCTTCCCTGCTGGATGGTGGTAGACTGTGGTAAGC